>LPNX010047343.1:298949-376301 GCA_001517045.1 Pseudotsuga menziesii
ATTGCAATCAATTAAATTAGTATGGCTTCAATCCAAAAAGATGCAAAATGATGACCATGAGATCATGGAATCTTAAAGCATGAATTGGATGTTTCTGTTCTAACTTCTAACTACTGCAATTTCTTGCTAAGAGCACAGGATAGTTTGCATAACGATCAACCTTATCTAGAATGTTGCCACAAAAGGTTGCAATTAATAAGATCCTTCAAGTATAGAAACAGACAAGCAAAGGCTATGGAAAATCATTCAGTCAACAATTTCCACAAACTTACAAATAAAATCTAATTAGAGTTGCATCATAGTAATGATCACAACAGTCATATATTGATTTCTACACACAAGATATGAATCTATTATCTAGATACAGAATAAAAATGTCTCCTTCCAAACCAATCTGATGTGAGACAGCCAAATCTCCAACTGATACGCATTTGAACAAATGTTACCATTTTTCACTGCTGACTACACTCTTGAATAGAAGCAATTCACTTGAATTCTTAAACTGCCAGATTTTTAGTTAATTTTTCCAAATTCAATTAGCAAAATACGAAACCCAATGTCAGATGCCCAACATATCGGGTCACTTCTAGCAAAGAAATCTATTATAGAGCTTTTCACTAAAAATTTCAATAGCATTAACAAATATTTCCATTTACCAAACAGCCTCAGTGGCAAACTTGAAGGAACCCAAGGGATAAATTCATAAAGAGAAGAAAGGAAGCACTTGCCTCATTCATTTCCCCCCTAACACGGGTTAAGGTGTCTGCATTGGGGTTTCTAGAGAAATATTCCATCTGCTGATGAAGAACTCTAGAAAATTCATCATTCATTGCATAGGCAAGTGCATTGTGAGCCACTCGGCCATATTTATTCATAAATCTCATTTGAATATCCTCTAAATATGCAAATGGAATTCGTCCTGCATGCAAGCCATTGTTAGGAAGAAAGAATCAGACAATAACACAGGAAGAGGCCTGAATATGACAAATGCATTCTCAAACTATTAAGAATGTAAAAATGTAGCAATCCCAAACACAACACTAAGTGCAAAAAAATTATAGGATATGTATGTATCTATAGGGCACTAAGGCCGAGGGAGAACACCACATAAAGTTAAAAGGGCATATGGCCACCTGGCCTGCAGAGGTCAGGCCAAATCTTCAAGCAATCATGAGAGCAGACTCTGTGATGGAACTGAAGTCTTGCAGCTGTGTCGAATCAAAATACTTATATCATGTACCCACATGTCAAAGAATGGATCAACAGGGAGTTCAAAATGTAGCAATGCCAACATCATCATGTGTCAGAGGTGTCAAAAAAGGCTTAAGTTGATGGTTGAGAGCAGTAAAAGAAATGATACATCCTTGTCATTCTATTGATGATATTTTAGCATCTGTTAGTTGTTCTGTTATAAGCAGTAAACTTGTAGCACAAGCGATGCCTAATGAGCACGGTGTTTATTTTGAAAAAATTGTCAAAGGGTTGGGTTGTTATGATTTCCAATTGAAATGAGAAATTTGATTTTAACACACAACATAAGCACTAAAGCCGTAGGTGGTTGCATTTAGGGGTTAATTCACTAAGCAAGCATAGCAAATTCTTTGTGCGGGATATGTTCATATTCTTAATTCTAAGAATCAATTTTGAACAAAATAATTTCATTTACATAGAAGAGTGACTCTAATGTCATAGGTGGACCAATAAAAAGGGATAATTCACAGTCTGCCTAGCCTGGTTTTCTAATCCACGTACTCTCTCTTGAGGATTGTAAGAAAATCATAAGCTGCTTGAAAATTCACAGGTGGTTATTCTAGACCTCCCAAAGCATAGTAAAAACAAATATGTCTAATAAGCATTGTGTTATTTTCAAGCCCTAATATTCGCCAACTCAAATTCGACATCAAAACACTTGACAGACACACACAAAGGCACATACATTCCAAAACCCAAATTTGTAATAATGAAAAGGTAACTGGATAATACCTCTACCATCTCGACAACCCCACTCTCGTCGAACATTTTGGCAAGCCCTTCACTGTCAACGTCAAAGGGGATATTACCCACATATAGTTTAGTGCCCTCAAGAAGAGGAGGATAGTCCTGGTCTTGAACTGTCTCTTGCTCTGCTTTGCTCTCTGTACCAATTTCTACATCTAATTCTTCCTCCTGAACCGCTTGAACTCCCCCCAATTGCTCTTTCGATTCTTTTCCTTCTGAAACTCCTGATGCAGGGGGGGCTCCTCCACTTCTTCTTCTGCTTGCACCAAAGGAATATCCTGTGCCTCCTCTACCACTTCTACCGCCACTAGTGAATCCTGTGCCAATGATCTAATTCTTAGGACCTGCCTCCTGCCCAAAACAGGGGTCAAACAAGAAATCCCATGGCGAGCATGGGATATCCCTGAATGACAAGGGGCAGCCGTTGGCAAGGCCATCATAGGAAGCCTTGAACAAGGAGCCTTCAGACATGCTGAACCTCCTCCTAAAGCTGTTACTGCTGTTGCTTCTAATGAAGGCAGCACTTGGGTAGTCACCATTGAAAAGCATGAAGCTGCCATCTTCACAAAAACCTCAAACAAACCTGCCCTAAAACCTTGCAAAAATTCTAAAACTGCAAAAAGATCCTATAACTTCATCGGATAGTGTCTAATTCTTCATCAATTTCACTTTTACCTAAAAACTTCAAAACCAAAAATCAACAGACCATTGGGGCTTTTGGTTGTTTTTTAATAAATTTTAATTTGTTTAGTGGAAACTATGATCCACCAATTGACAGCTTATTGACATGCATTAAGCAAATCATTAATATGCAATAAACCCACATAATTGAGCAAAGCCACGTGGATTTTTTAACAAAACCACGTGACATGGATGAGTACACATTGTCTCATGTGCACTAAAACTCATTCATCTTTTGTCTCGGCCCTCCGCCCGCTACCTTAATCTTTGCCACTCATACTTTGCTAGATTTATAGTTACATATAAAAAACGTTAATATTTGTAATTATCACTTTCACAATATATTGAAGAGTGAAGAGGTAAGTTTTGTATTTTTTTACATGAATTTAAATTTTTATAAGATATTAGGTTTTTGTGATATGGTTAGAAGATATTTTTTGTTTTTTTTTATAATATTTTTTTGGATGTGTCATTTGGTTTTTACTAATTATAATGTCTTTAGATGTCTTGGTCTTTACTTATAAGGCTTTTTTGCTAGCTATTGACTTGTGGTTTTTGACACTAGCTTATGGTTTATAGTGGTATCCACCTATATTTGAATTTGAGTTTCACCTAGGTAATCCCGATTAGTTATCAATTCTCCTAGATCTAAAAGAAATAACCTTATGCACTCAAATTTTAAATCGATCTCCTTCAACTAGTTAGCATTTGCATCCTAAAATTAAGGTGTCCAATCTTTGCAACCTAATATTAAGGTGTGTGACCTTTATCATAGAGTGGTTTCTTTCAAGTGTCCTTTCTCCAAGGAAGTTAACCTTTGAACCTTAACATTAAGATGCACAACCTTTACTTTCAACCTTCCTTCCTCTGAGTGTGTTAATATTTGTACCCAAGATTAAGGTGCTCAACCTTTACACCCTAAGCTGGTACATGACCTCTATCATAAGGTGGTTACTTTAAACCTTCCATCCTCCATCTAGGTTAACATTTGCACCTTAATAGTAAGAAACACAACCTTTGTTATAGTTTGGTTAATTTCATCATCAAAGGCGCCGTCGCTTAATCCATCGCTTAAGCGACACTTATTAACGAGCCGTTGCTTAACCGACGGTTATGAGACTAGCCGTCGCTTAAGCGATGCTTATGGCCACATTTTCAAAAAAAAAAATTATCTTTGTGATTTTTGGTAGGTTTAAAAAAAGAAATCCACGCGTCGTCGGATTTTTCCATCGGATTTTGGATCGAAATGTAGTAGTGGAGGATGGGAGGTTTGCTTATACTGATGATGCTCTTGTTCTTGTAGCTCGCATTCTTATTATAAGGACATCCACAGGGTCAAAATATCCAAGAATTTTCTGCAAGTCTTTCATCCCTATTTCATTTGGAAGTTCTTCTCATGCTTTTCATTCTTCAAATGCATTTGAAAAAATAAAAATGGCAGAGAATATTTTTTCTACCCTCAGCAATGTAAGTTGTCCTCCAGTGGAACTTAACAGCACACAATTGGTTTGTTGGTCTTTGCTAATTTCAAGACTGATGTTGATTCTTCGGCACATGATTCTCCACTCTACAACCGTCCCATCCTGGTTGATGTTCAATATAAGAAATAAGTTAATACAGATTACACAAGGAGGAACTTTTCAGCTTCCCACAGGAACAGGCTATTTATAATCATGGGTATATCATGTGGTACAAAGTGTTATTAAAATTTTCAACATAATTTCCATTTTGAATAATAAATGGAAAAACATTTCACCTAAATGTGTGTCATGTAGCTTCTCTAAAATTGTTAAAATGATACACACATCTATTCATGTCCTAAGGTTGATTGAGAAATTGGTGACTAAAGTTTTTTTTTTCTAGTGGCTTGACTATAGGTTCAATTGTTTGGCACATGGCTCAACTCTTTATGGTTTTTGAGGACTTGATCCTGGTTAGTGCAAAATAGTTTTTTGGTAGCTCAATTCTGGGCTCTTTGTTTCTCGAGGATTTTTTGTGTTGCTTGATTCTAGTTAGTGTCTCAATTAACTCATATCTCTCTTCAACTCGGTTAATGACAACTCTCTTCTATAGCCATTGGGTTCTCATAGTAAAGATTGTTCTCTTTAGAGGTACATATCTCTTTTTGACTTAGTTAATGACGACTCTTTTCAATGGTGGCCTATTACAATACAAAAACGAAGATTCCCTTTTGTGATTCAAAACATATTATCAATATTCTAATTATAATGACTACAAAACCCTTCATGTATAGTAGATAGCTCTCTTATTTACACTGAATTCTAGCATCTCCAACTTTATAGGATTCAATATTGCTCTGCTACCATGTTAATAAATTAACCATGTATCATGTACATAATAGAAACACAAAACAAAATTTTTATTGGTAATGTAGTTATTAAATACATTCACATCAACCTTATTCAATAAACAATTTTTAACTTAACTATCCATTAAACTAATACCTATTAAAAATATTTATACTTTAATTAGATTTTTATCATATATTCAAAAATATATTTCAACATAACTATATGGGATTGTTCCTTGCTTATATCTCTTGGTGATCCATACAGATATTGGACATATAAATAGAAGGTAGGCGTGTAAAGAGTTATCAATAGAAGAGTCAATATTTTCTAGCTCCACAGGAAGAAGCCTAAAGAGTATGTCATTCCTGCCCGTTCATGATCAACAGTAGTGATATAACCAAGTATATAACTTGACCATTGTAAAAATTCAACAAAAGATGGTGCCATCGCTATAGAGACGGTCAAGCGTGGATACAGCGACATTCAATATTTTAGGCATGGATACAGCGACGTCTAAGAGTCCAGGCGTGGATACAGCGATGGCTAGGTGTGGATACAGCGACGCCTCATTCTTGTTACATCGGATTTTACACCAAAAAGTAAGAAACATGGAAAACCTCCATGGAAAAATCCGCGCTTTTGTACTAGTGTAGATACCTGCAGTGTTTTTAGATCTTTCTTTCATTTCTTCCCTGTCAACCAAACCCCCCAATGCCCTGAATTTTTCAAGTGGTGTGGAGATAATTTCTCTGTCACGGAGTTATTTATTATGAATAAGTCTAAGTCTAAAATCCTCTACTCAGTTAAAGCCTCTATCATCCAAAAATCCCTAGATATCCCAGACGAATTCATCCATATATCCCAAGACTATCGAGAAGAAGACATTATACAGTGTTTTAGAGAATCCACTAATGAAAGTAAAGAAACCTTCCTAAAGACCTATTCTAAACCTGATGGTGAACCCATTGACCTATCTTACCCTATTTACCTCAGCCAGTTGAACAAAGAAACTCAATGGTGTATATCCCTGGCCAGTGAGTTCCTAGGTATAGATACCGACGCATACATCCTAGAGCCGTTGTTGAGTATTTTGTTCATCTTAAGTACTTTCTCGGTCGAAACCGAGTTTCCTAGATAGTCAGGTTAGTCTTGTTGCCTTAAGTTTGATGAGTTCCTGGCTGGAAACATCCATTCTCAGTTAGCGAACTTCCACGATGCCAGAACGTTCAGGTTCTAGTCCTTTTTGCTGAGGATGTTCATAACCTATAATGAGGAGGACCTACAGGTACCAGAATTGGAGATCACTGCTGAAATGGCCACAAATTACTGTAAATTCATGAACCAGTTGATGGCCGAAATATATGAAGTTTTCTTTCAGGAGAGGATGCCTAGGGTGTTTCCTGAGATGAGGCAAATGATGCAATTGTCAAAGGGCAAGAAGATAGGGGACTGGTTCCTCTTAGAATTCAAAACAACCATAAGGTTGTATGGCTTCCTGCATCCTCCCTACATCCTACTAGCTTTCCTAACCCCGAGTATTTTCTTCCTGTAGTTAATCCCGAAAAAACTTATGGTCGAAGAGGAACACTTCTTAAAATTCAAGAAGAGTTCAAATTTGATTTTTCCTTGGAAATTAGGACCATACACAGTCAGAAGCAGGGATACATTGCCCCTGGTCTCTAACTTGCTAAGAGGAATGGAATTTTCCTTGGGGCAAGCAATAAACTATGATCCTCACTAGGTGATCTCCAAGAGAAAAACAGCTCATAAATGCCATCCCTTTGAACACACGGAGGTACCTGGACTTAGAGAAAAGGTGAATTGGGATTATTTCCATAATCCTACCCCAATGGATACCAGCACCGAGAAGGACACTGGCTCACAGCTACCGGGAGTAGTTTCTCCCCAAAAAGAGTTGGCTACAATAGTTGCGATTGCAACGGGATACTCATCGCTAGTCATCTATTCAGCAAGTTCAATAAAAAGAGGGAGTCTAGAGCCCATGGACACTGAAGAAGTGGACATTGCCAGCGTGCCCAAGAAACATAAAGTGGAACCTAGATAGAAATTGGTGCAAACTGAAAAGGGGCAGGAAAAGAAGAAGAATTTAGTAAAGGTACAGCAACAGGAGAAGCCTGAGACAGCCAAATTGAAAATACAAGAGTATGTATTCAATGGACAGACTACCAGCAAGCATGCGTCCAAAGAGGAATGGCTGACATCTTACTGAGAAAGGGCTGATAAAAAATTCGAGGAGATAGAAGAACTACACAGCAAAGCCTCACGGTTGCCTCATCCCAATGTGGCACTAAAAAATTTAAGGGATCATGCCACTAATACCCTAATATTAGCCTTGGCAGTGGGAAACAAGGTGTCTGAGGTCAATGTGAGCCTCTCAAAGGTTCCCACTTCTGACATCATACACCTGAACAAAGAGACCGAAGATATATTGAATACCATACTGCTTAAAAATACCATACTATTGTCCAAGTCGAAGGAGAGCAAAGCAAAAACTTTGAATCTTTTAAGAAAATCGAGAGTGGAGATTAAAGCACTTAAATCAACAACTTACAGAAGGAAGCTATACAAATGGAGGGATATGCGTAGAAAGGGAGTTTGGTTAAGAAAATGCTCGATGACAGAGATAAAGAGATATAGACATTGAAAAAGAAGTTAAAATTCCCCAGCACCCAACTCGCTCAAGCGGATGAATTGGATGACTTCAAAAAGGTGAAATAGGCATTGAATTCTGAGCTTACTGATTGCAAGGCTAAGCTACTGAAGCTTGAAGAAAAGGGGAGGCAATGGGAAATAGATATCTAGCTCCTGAGGAATAGCGAAGCGGAGTTAAAAGCTAGACTGGCAATGAAGGAAAATGAGCTTCAAAGCAAGAATACAGAGAAGGAAATCCGATCCGTAGGTACGACTAGAGAAGTAGACATGAGATCCCTCTCCAAATTAATGTCCCAGATAGGCCTAAAGAATACCGAGCTCATTAAAATGAAGTAGCAGGTCAAGGAATTGGAAAAGGAAAGAGTCAAAGAGAAACAAGGTAGAAGAGAAGGTAGAAGAGAAGTGCAGAGAACTGACTAAACAAAATGATAAGTTGACCCAACAAGTGATAGTAAAAATTGCCTTGCAAGGCACGAGGCATTTGATATGGGACCAAATCATCATACAAGATAACAAGTTTCGACGCTATCTTGATGTTATTGAAGATATGGAAATTGCTATGAGAGAAGCCAGGGAACAATTCCAGGTAGTAGCGGATGAAGTGAACAAAAATCCTTTGGATACCGCAGAGAGTGCCGTAACCTTCATGAGCTCCTTATCAAATGAGGCCACTAACAGATACAGTCTTCAAAATAGGGTCGTTGTTGTCTCTGAACCCAGAAAGGTAATAGCCAAACACAGGATGATGGAGACAGTACAGGCTAAAATAGAGGTTACTGAGCACAAAGTCCGAGAGGTTGTCAAGATGTTCAGACCATTGACGAACAGGGGGTTCCCTTTTTTTCTGGGAATAAATGGGTCCTTTAATGTCTCAGAAGGAGTATAAGGAATGCCTAGTGCACTGCCGATTGGATCACAGCAAATTTGGAGATATGCAACAAGCATTGTCGGGGAAGTTCATTTTTGACAAGCTGGCCAATGATTTCGAGTTATGGTTTGACTTTAAATCCATATGCTCCAAGGTCCCTAGGGGATCATACCCAAAAGCAATGGAGCTCAAGGCGCAAGCTTACGACATGGTTTTTGCGCCCCTACCTAGTCTCGACGCATGGATAATCATCCGCCAATATGGGTTAGCCAAACTCAAAGCCCACCAGTAGAAGAAACAAGGATAGTACTCGAGATATTTTCTCATTGTTACACGCCCGTCCTAATAGTCATTTCTCTTGAAGGGGTTTGTACAGTCATCACCTGCCAAATGGAAGTATGGGATGCTCTCGTACCTTTTTCTTCCCGCATTCCACATTTCATTATCTGGCTATTTCATACAAGTTGCATCCATTATGCCACCTAAGAGGTTGTTAGAAGATGTCCTTCTGTTGTAACAAATTTTGATTCCCAAATGTCGCTTCGGGAAATCCAAATACTATAAATATACCTCCTGAAGAAGGAGAAGGGGTTGAAACCATTATAATTTTGCTGTGTGTGTTTTTCAAGAGAATTTTAATATAATTGTAGAGCCAAGGTCATCGTTTTCATACAGTGATTCATGTGTTGTTCGCACTTACAGTCTATTATTTCCTTTCTTATGTGAATGTTTTTCCATTTTATCTCTCCCGTTTTGTTTTCTTTCATATCTGAGACTTATGGTATAACAGCTCGAAATTCATACTTGCTATGCTCCGTCTATTCTTTCAGGTATTCACCAAAGTTTTCTTCTAAAGTTGACACAGAATTCATTCTTTGCAATGCTCTGTGTTGATGGTCTGTTCATGTTCCTCCTTTCCACTAGACAATTATGAATCAACTGTGATCGAGTGGCTACCTTGCCCCTATGTTGAAAGTGCTTGAATTAAGTTCTGATTATTCCTATTGTATATCTTGACTCCATCACCCAATGGTGCTGTATTTTATTTCAACCAATTTCACAAACAATTTATAGTTTCATTTGTATATATATATATATATATATATATATATATGGAATTGTTGACGTTTGGTGAGAGATCCCTCTCAGAATAGTAGAAGGCCAGTTCTCTCTTCGAAAGTGGTTCTACTGTTACCCGGGAGTAGGCCTTGCATAACCTTTGGGCTCAATCCCAGTGGTAAAAAACTGGCACCATTGCCAGGGACAAGTTGAAGATCATCCCTGGGAAGAACGACAAATATTCAAAGGATTTATGTGGGCAAACAGAGATTCTTACATGTGAAAATAGTTGTATCATTTTCCCTGGTGACTCCACTGAAATATTCTGGAAGGCGATTCCACTGAGGAGATCGGTGATCATAAAGAACAAGATTTCTGGGGACAGACAAAAATTTCTGAAGTTGCTAGAAGGTGGTATGTTTGTCCTAGCAACTAGTATCGCACTAGATATCTTGGCTCCCAGAAAGATCCACACGAGAGGTAACTCTGATACCGAAACTTTACTCAGTTTGGATAATCCAGAAAAGATACTTAGAAATGGAAATAAAGAGAAATTGGGTTCTCCGTTGTTTGATACTTCATCATCTCAGGCCTTGTATGGCTTAGCTGAACCCAAGTGGGGGGTTAGGGCTGAAAGGCTACTAACCAAATATAAGTCTAAATCCGACCTAAGAAAATTTGGGGTAGACCCTAATACGCTACAATCCTATCTGCTTGATTCTTTGTGGCTGAATCTAGAAACCCCACCCAAAGCTAAAGAGATAGCCTTTGTCTTTCAAAACACCCAGTTGCCCAATCCCCTATCCATTCCTAGCCGACCTTCCTCGATGGCTGCTGTTAGATTCACCCCGTTAGCCCTACCTCTGGTGCTGCACGACCTCCTCATTAATTATGCCCAAAGGATTGCATTCTATGACAGGGAGGGGAGTGTTTTAGCAAGGTACCATGTGGATAAGTTTAATGACTTTATTGACCTGGAGGAGGTAGACGATGAAGATGTCAAGATGCGGCTATTTTCCCAGAGTTTGTATGGGGAAGCCAAGAAATGGTATAAGGATTTGCCACCTAGGTCTATCCTAGCTTTTCTCACTTTCAGACCATATTTCTGGAAAGATGGGATGACAAGAAGAGCCCATTGTAGGTGTTGTCTCAATATAATAATCTCAAGAAGGGAGTTTTTGAATCCATCCATGAATTTTCTAGCCAATTCATGTGGATATACAACTCAATACCTACCGATATCAAGCCTTCTCTCGGGGCGGCTAAGCTTCATTATGTAGACGCCTTTGATAATGATTTTTCTTTTCTATTAAGAGAAAGAATGCCCAACACCCTCCCATCCATGTTCACTGATGCCTAGAAGTAGAGGCCAATATGATGGCATGTGGGAAAATTAAACCAAGGGCGAATATCGGCAGGAGGAAGGGTAGAGAAGAAGCACACCCCTCTACTTCCGCCTCTTCATCTAGTGATATAGAATTTGAGATGATGCTCAAAACCATGGAAAATTTGATGGACAAGCTGATGGTAGAAGCCAGACTGGTGAACCAAGAATAGAACGAACCTCAAATAAGGAATCCCAATTTTAGACGACAAGTCCCTCCCCTGCTCCAACCAAATAGACCAAGGGATGTGAGGAACCCGAGAAACCTAGAAGATCAACCAATCAAACCTCTTTTCCCTGAAAACTATGTGGCTGCAGAGGATGAAGCTGAGTCCATCATAGATCACATCCATCATTTCGGTGACCTGGAATCTGAGATTTATTTGACAGAAGAGGAACATGATATGTTCGCTCAGGTGGATGGAAATACCCTGACCGAGGAATTAGAGCAATATTATAAAGGGTATATGCATGCTATAGACGACATTAGGAATATCAAACTGATAAATAGGAATGTGGCTATACAGAAGAAAGGTGGTGACTCTGATGGTGACACTATTATACATAAAGGAGGGTTAAACCCAGACCATCCTTCTAGTAGTCATATCGGTCCCAGGAAAGAAAATGACAAAAAAAGGGTCGATGGCACCTATAGAAGTGGGAAAAGAGAGCAGTAATGTGGGAAGGTTGGAACCAGTGGTGCCTGTCGAGCCGAGCAAACCCTTCTCCATGTTTAACCTCCAAAATGAGCTAACTAAGCTGAAGACCTCGATTCCTTTTAACGAATTGTTGAGGAATCAGGAGTACAGAGACACAATCACGTAGATGAGTGTGAATCAAGGGGAAGCTCACGCTGATATCTTAGAGCTGACCGAAGACAATCTTACTATTGTTCTAGGGTCTAAGATTGATAGCGTGGACAGCAAGAACAAGGAGGTGCCCCCCTTTTACATGAGCTTGAATGTGCATGATATGGTGTTACACAATGTGATGTTGGATTCAGGAGCCTCACATAATATGATGCCAAAAGGAGTGGTGGAAATCCTGTGGTTGGAAATTACTAAGGCTTACAAAGACTTGTATTCCTTTGATTCTAAAAGGGTGAAATGTTTGGGATTGATCAAAGACATGGTGGTTTCTTTATAAGCTCCCCTCTAAAATTGTGGTCATGGATGTCATCGAGGCCGACATTCCTCCCAAGTTTGGTATTCTATTGTCGAGATCCTGGACTTTGAAGCTGAAAGGAAACTTGCAAATGGACATGACCTATGCTATAATTCCTATTTAGAATGAAAGTAAAAGGTTATATAGTGAGAATAGGTTGCCTTACGTAGTGAGTAGTCAGGCTCAGCCCGACATCCATCACATCTATGCCATTGACACAGACTTGGGGTCCTCCATTTTCTTCAACGATGTGTCTCCTTGCAACTCCAAAATCAGTGGGCCACAAAGGGATGAAAAAGAGCCCAGTGAGCTGGAGGCCAAAGAAGTAAATCAGGAAGATGAAGGACTATGGAAGATGTATTTCGATGGCTAAATGTCTAAAGCGGGTGCTGGCACAGGTGTGTATATTGTCTCCCCCATTAAAGATACCAAAATTCACTCTTACAAGTTTATTTTTGAATGCTCTAACAATGTAGTAGAGTACAAAGCCTTGTTGCTGGGTCTACGTGTGCTGAAAGATTTAGGAGCGAAAAAGGTCCAAATTTTTGGGGACTCAAAGCTCATAGTAAATCAAGTGAATGATATCTATTAGACTAAGCATCTGAGAATGAGAGCCTACTGGAATGAGGTATGGGATGTGTTCATGAATTTTTTCACCGAACATACAGTCCAAGTGATTCCCAGAGATGAGAACATAGTGGCAGACTCTCTGGAGACTTTAGCAGGAAAATTTGAAGCTCTAGTGGCACGCAAGAAGAAATATAAGGTGGAGATTTTAAACAGACCTTCCATACCAGATAACACCAAATATTGGAAAGTCTTCGAAGAATATATGCAGATCAAAAGATTTATGAAGATGTCTAGTGAGTTTGTGAACACTCACATTGATGAGGGTGGCTCTGACCCCAAAAACCTGCTAGACGTCAAAGGGGAAGGAGAAGAAGCCGTCAGTACGGGGAAACTAAAGGAATCCTTAGGGGGAAAGGATATAGTCCAGTTGAAAAGCAATCATATACCCAAGGGCCTGATCCCTTTAGAGTCTCTTTTTGACCAAAATGATTTATCCAAAGAGCCTAAAGTTGAGCCTTCCACGAATGTTGTCGAAGATATAAACATCAGCACTATAGAGGATCCAAAGATTATAAAGTTGTCTAAGAAGTTACCCGATGAAGAAAAAGATGGGTATGTGAAACTTATGAAGAATTACATGGATGTGTTTGCGTGCAATTATGAAGACCTCAAAGAGTATGACACTTCCATCATCCAACACGCCATTTCGATCAAACCCAGAGAAAAACCTTTCAAGAAAAAGCTCTGGAGGATCAATCCAAATTTAGTGCCCATCATTGAAAAGGAAGTGAAAAGGTTGTTTGATGCGAAGATAATAGTGACTCTAAGGTTTTCCAAATGGGTGGCCAATTTGGTTCCTATTCGAAAAAAGAATGGGGAGATATAGCTATGCATGGATTTTAGGAATTTGAACAAGGTATCTTTGAAAGATAATTACCCTTTGCCTAAAATGGACCAGATCCTGCAGAGGGTGGTAGGCTAAGAGAGGATATCCACTATGGATGGATTTTCTGGGTACAACCAGATGAAGGTGTTTCCTAAAGACCAAGAAAAAACTTCTTTCACCACCCCTTGGGGTACTTTCATGTACGCAAAGATGCCCTTTGGGTTAATGAATGCTGGAGAAAATTTCCAACGTGCCATGGATATCGCTTTTGCAGAAGAGAAAGAAAAATTTTTGGTGATATACATGGACGACATTACTGTGTACTCCAGGTGGGATAAAGATCATATCAATCATCTGGAAAGATTTTTCATTAAATGCAGAAATTATGGCATTTCCTTGAACCCCATAAAATCAAACTTCACTCTGGAAGAAGGAAAATTACTTGGACACATCATCTCAAGGGAAGGAATCAGGATCGATCCACACAGGGTAAAGGTCATATTGAGGGTTGAAGAACCAAGGAGCAATAAATAAATCCAATCCTTCCTCGGTCAAGTCAACTTCTTGAGAAGATTCATCCCTAGCTTTGTCAAAATCCTGATGGACATTACTGACATGCTGAGGAAGGATCATGAAATTAAGTGGACGATCAGAGCCAAGAAATCTTTCAAAGATATAAAATAGGCCATCTTTGAAGCTCCTGTATTGATCAGCCCAGACTTTGAAAAATATTTTTTGGTATTCTCTTATTCTTTGGAACACAACGTAGTGGCAGTGTTGCTACAAAAGAATGATCAGGGTGAAGAGCAGCCTATAGCATTCTTCAGTAAGATATTGAGAGATGGGGAATTGAGATATAGCATAATCGAAAAACAAGCATATACCTTGGTTAAAGCCTTGAAGGATTTTAGAATCTATCTCCTCCATTCCCACATCATCGCCTTTGTACCATGCATTGTGGTGAAGAGCATACATACACAACCCGACCCAGAAGACAAGAGAGCCAAGTGGGTTGTGGTGCTACTGGAATCTGACATAGAATCAAGCCCATGAAGTTGGTCAATGGACAGGGATTGGCTAAGATGATGATGGACTCCCATTGTGACTCTATGTAGCTGAATTTTCTTGCTTGTCAGTTTGGTCCAGAAGAAGTCGAGGTGTAGGTGAAACCCGCTTTCTCTGCATCCCCTTGGTATCCTAACATTGTTTTTGTATTGCAGAATTTACAACCCCCTGCTGGTATAAGCAAAACCCGAGCTAGATCCATAAAACTAAAAGCTGCAAAATTTTGCATCATAGAATAGTAACACTACTGGAAAGACCCCAGGGGGGTATTCCTGAATTGTCTTCTAGAAGAGGAAGCTCGAAGCTTGGAAAAGAGGTTTCATGAAGGAGATTGTGGAGGACATCATTCCTGGAAAGTCACCGCAAACAAAATTCTGAGGGAGGGATTTTATTGGCCTTCATTGTTCTCGGATGTTTATAAGAAAACAACAAAGTGTTACCGGTGTCATATTTTTGAAGGAAAAAGGAAGGTGTTGTCCCTCCTTCTCAACCCTATATATGTGGAAGCCCCATTCCAGCAATGGGGGTTAGACTTCATCGATGAGATAAATCCAAACTCCTCTAGACAGCACAAGTGGATTTCAACTGCCACTGATTACTTCACAAAGTGGATTGAGGTTATACCCTCCAGGAGGGATATAGAAGAAGTGATAATGGATTTCATAGAAAACAATATTCTGACAAGGTTTGGATGCCTGAGATGAATTGTCACTGATAATGCCCCTGCATTTAAATCCAGAAAGATGATCAATTTTTTCCATAAATACCATACAATCCTGAATCACTCCACAGCTTATTACCCACAAGGGAACGGATTGGTTGAATCTTCTAACAATAGCCTTGTGAGGATTATTAAGAAGCTATTAGAAGATAACAAGAAATCTTGGCACACCAAATTGAAATATGCCTTGTGGGCCGACAGAATCAGCACCAAAAGGGCCATCGGTATGTCGCATTTCCAGTTAGTATATGGAGCTGAGGTAATTTTCCCTGCCTCTATGGGCATCCCAGTCATGAAATTATTTCAAGATCCGTTGGAAGACCCAAATCCCATTCAAATAAGGATCAACCAAATCATTGAGATTAATGAAGTGAGGTACAAGGCTTATGATAAGGTCCAAATACACCAAGAAAAGATGAAGAATACCTTCGATAGAAGAATAAAGGAAGATGTTTTCCAAGTTGATGACTTAGTGCTAAAATGGGATGCCCCCCATGAAGATAAGGGGAAGCATGGGAAGTTCGACCATTTATGGGTAGGTCCATATCTTATTGTTGCACACAGAGGAGGCAATGCCTTCATTTTACAATATCCAAATGGGTCGCAGTATGAAGGGGGCACAGTGAATGGGAGGTTCCTAAAGCATTACTTGGAATTAAGGGATTAGTATCCATGTATCATAGTGTAAATATGTTTTGCATTTTAATCAGTACAGATGACGAGTCGGAATATTTGAAGCCCGTGGAGAAGGCCCTAAGATTAGAATAGGTAACCATTCTTTTAAAGTTTGTTTGTATTTCAAGCAGTTAGATAATATGAGATTCTCAATGGTTTCGGCACTTGATCTATGGGGGGTTCTTTTCTACCTCATTGGGAGGATAAAATCCCTCGTGGAGCTGGTTGTTAACACTCAATTAAATTTTGGGTATGAATGTTACTCAGGTTCTTCATCTCCGTCGAGAAGTGTTGAGAAGGCAGCGGAAGGAGCTAATGCCATATGCAGGGTAATGCTCAGCAGTGAGATAGCCTATGGAGCAGGGAAGTGAAGCTAAGAGGAAATTTTGGACACATTGGAGGTGTTAAAGAGGATTCTCGATCAAAGGTTGGATATGACCACGGGGCAGATCAATGGCGTCAATACATTTTGCATGGCGAACCTACCCAACCAAAAACCGCTTTTCAGATCTGCAAAATAGTTTAAAGCTCAGACACATCCAATGATCAAGATTCGAGCCCAAGAACATCTATGGCTGAGGGCCATTTCGCATCCCAAATTTACAAGGATGAAGATGCAAATACGGATTGTGAAAAGTGGTGTGGGCCATTTTGATCAATGGCGCTTATGTAGGTAGAAGCAGATCGGCGGTTATAATTCATTTCGCAATCTGGAGTAGCATGGAAGCAAACAAAACCTTGCTACGCGAAGAGGGGTGGGGTCCACTTAGATCGATAGTCATGATGGAAGTCGATCCCTATCAATGGTTAGGTTGCATACACATGGAGTAAGAATAGGTGTGGCATGGAGAACCCTACAGATCTATACCTTTAGATCGCAAAGGATAAATCTATGGCGCAAACCACCTGGGAGATGCGCAAAGGTTATATTGTGTAAAAATCTATAAAGAGGCCCACACGAAGTTGCAAAGATTTGTATTTTTCTGAAACCTCGAAGCTACCGAATATCCAACCACATATAGAGCGCCAGCCCAGACCAGTGAGGAGACCATGCTATGGAACAAGGTAGGAGCTTGATACTCCCTCAGTATTATTCAGAAATTGAATCAATGGAGGTGGCAGGGGTGAGAGATGATATAGAACCTGAGACTGCGGGTCGGAGGATGGAATAAAACCTGTTAGATACAAATGTCGAAGGTTTTGATACCATCTTGATAGGAGAAACTATCGAAACTGCCGGGGGAAAACTGGAAGATATTAAGAATTGAGATATAGATACCTATGGTGTTTTTAGATCTTTATTTCATTTCTTCCTTGTCAACCAAACCCCTCAATGCCCTGAATTTGTTGAGTGGTGCATAGATAATTTCTTTATCACCGAGGGAGTTATTATGAATAAGTCTAAGTCTAAAATCCTCTACTCAGTTCAAACCTCTGTCATTCGAAAATCCCTAGATATACCAGACGAATTCATCCATATATCCCAAGACTATCAAGAAGAAGACATTATACGTTGTTTTAGAGAATCCACTAATGAAAGTAAAGAAACCTTCCTAAAGACTTGTTCTAAACCTGATGGTGAACCCATTGACCTATCTTACCCTATTGACCTCAGCCAGTTCAACGAAGAAACTCAATGGTGTATATCCCTGGCCAGTGAGATCCTAGGTCTAGATACTGACGCATATGTCCTAGAACCATTGTTGAGTCTTTTGTTCATCTTAAGTACTTGCCCAGCCGAACCCGAGTTTCCTAGACAGTCAGGTCAGTCTTGTTGCCTTAAATTTGATGATTTTATGGTTGGGAACATCCATTCTTAGTTAACAAACTTCCATGGCACCAGAACGTTTAGGTTCTAGTCCTTTTTGCTGAGGATGTTCATAGCCTATAATGAGGAGGACCTACAGGTACCATAATTGGTGATCACTGCTAAAATGGCCACATATTACTATAAATTCATGAACCAGTTGATGGCCGAAATATATGAAGTTTTCTTTCAAGAGAGGCTACCTAGGTTGTTTCCTGAGATGAGGCAGATGCTACAATTGTCAAAGGGAAAGAATATAAGGGACTAGTTCCTCTCAGAATTCAAAACAACCATAAAGTTGTATGGCTTCATACATCCGCCCTACATCCTGCCAGCTTTCCTAGCCCCCCCGGGATTTTCTTCGTGGAGTTAATATGGAAAAAACTTTTGGTCGAAGAGGAACACTTCTTGAACTTCAAGAAGAGTTCAAATTTCATTTTTCCTTGGAAATTAGGACCATACACAGTTAGAAGTAGGGCTTCATTGCCCCTGGTCTCCAACTTGCTCAAAGGCATGGAATTTTGCCTGGGGCAAGCAATAAACTATGATCCTAACCAGGTGATCTCTAAGAGAAGAACAAATCACAAATGCCATCCCTTTGAACACATGGAGGTACCTGGACTCATAGAAAAGGTGAATTGGGACAATTTCCCTAATCCTTCCCCAATGGATAACAATGCCGAGCAGGACACTGGCCCACAGCTACCGGGAGTAGTTTCTCCCCAAAAAGAGTTGGCTACAATAGTTGTGATTGCAGGGGGATACTCATCGCTAGTCAGCTATTTAGCAAGTACAATAAAAAGAGGGAGTCCAAATCCCATGGATACTAAAGAAGTGGACACTTTCCAGCATGCCCAAGAAACAGAAAGTAGAAACCGTACATCAATTGGTGCAGACTAAAAAGGGGCAGGCAAAGAAGAAGAGTTTAGTAAATGTACAGCAACAGGAGGATCCTGAGACGGCCAAATTGAAAATACAAGAGTATGTATTCGATGGACAAACTCCGAGCAAGCATTCTTCCACAGAGGAATGGCTGAGGTCTTATTGAGAAAGGGCTGATAAAACCTTCGAGGAGACAGCAGAACTACACATGGAAGCCTTGTTGTTACCTCAACCCAATGTGGCACTAAAAAATGTAAGGGATCATGACACTGATACCCTTATCTTAGCCATTAGAGGAAATTTCAACTCAAAATGGGCCTCCTAAAAAAAATTAATAAAATAATAGTTAAAATAATAAAATAATATTTATTAATTTTGGAGGAAGAAAAGAAAAAAACTATTTTTTTGTTTGTATTTTCGACATATCTCCCCATGTTTTTACTCAGATTTCAATTGGGAGAGCTCATTGGATGCGGAATTAAATTCCACATACAATGAGTACCCAGTTGGCATACTTTTGACGAACCCCTCTACCCCAAAAACAAGAAATACATGAAAAAATGTGTTGATGATGTCATCATCACATTTTTTCAGGTATTTCTTCTTTTTGGGGTAGCAGGGTTCATCAAAAGTATGTCGAGTTAGTACTCCTTGGATGCAAAATTTAATTCTAAATCCAACAAGCTCTCCCGATCAAAATTTGGGTAAAAACACTGGGAGATATGTTGAAAATACAAACAAAAAAAGTAGTTTTTTTATGATACCTATCCCCAAATTTATATTAAAAAAGTGTTTGAGACCTATACGGTATTTCAAATTTAAAGAAATTTCATTGGCTAACACATGATGAGATGGAATTTGAATTAGAGTTAAAAGGCCCATTTTGAGTTAAAATTTCCTCTAATGCTTGGCAGTGGGAAAAAAGGTGTCCGAGGTCAATGTGAGCCTCTCAAAGGTTCCCACTTCCAACATCATACACTTGAACAAAGAGATCAAAGATACACTAAATACCAGACTACTTAAAACTATCATACAGTTGTCTAATTCGGAGGAGAGCAAAGCAAAAAATTTGAATCTTTTAAGAAAATCGAGAGTGGAGATTAAAGCACTTAAAGCTCAAATCAAAAAATTACAAAAGGAAGCTATACAAATGGAGGGATGTACGCAGAAAGGGAGTTTTTTTTAGAAATTGCTCGATGATAGAGATAAAGAGATACAGACTTTGAAAAAGAAGTTAAAAATCCCCAGCACCCAGTTTGCTCAAGATGAATTAGCTGACTTTGAACGAGAGAAAGAGGCATTGAATTCCAAGCTTACTGATTGCAAGGCTAAGCTATTGAAGCTTGAAGAAAAGGGGAGGCAATGGAAATATATATCCAGCTCCTGAGGAAAAGCGAAGCAGATTTAAAAGCTAGACTGGAAATGAAGGAAAATAAGCTTCAAAACAGGAATATAGAGAAGGAAATTCAGGCCACAGGTACGACTGGAGAAGTAGACACAAGCTCCCTCTCCAAAGCAATGTCCCAGATGGGCCTAATGGATAACGAGCTCATTAAACTGAAGCAGCAGGTCAAGGAATTGGAAAAGGAAAGATTCAAAGAGAAACAAGGTAGAGAAAAGGCCAAAGAGAAGTGCCAAGAACTAACTGAACAAAATGATAAGTTGAGCCAACAAGTGATAGGAAAACTTGCCTTGCAAGGTGCGAGGCATCTGATATGGGACTAGATCATCATAGAAGATGACAAGTTCTGACCTTATCTCGATGTTATTAAAGATCTGGAAATTGCTATGAGAGAAGCCAGGAAACAAGTCCAGGTAGTAGTGGCTGAAGTGAACAAAAATCCTTTGGAGACCGCAGAGAGTGTCATAACCTTCCTGAGCTCCTTGTCAGATGAGGCCACTAACATATATAGTCTTGAAAACAAGGTTGTTGTTGTCTCTAAATCTAGAAAGGTAATAGCCAAACACAGGATGATGGAGATAGTACATGCCAAAATAGAGGTTACTAAGCACAAAGTCCAAGAGGTCATAAATCTATTCAGACCATTGACAAATAGGGGGTTCCCTTTTTTCTGGGAAGAAATGGGTCTTTTAATGTCTCAGAAGGAGTATAAGGAATGCCTAGTGCACTGCCGATTGGATCATAGCAAATTTGGAGATATGTAACAAGCATTTTTGGGGAAGGTCATTTTTGACAAGCTGGCCAATGATTTCGAGTTATGGTTTGAATTTAAAGCCACATGCTCAAAGGTCCCTAGGGCCTCATACCCAGAAGAAATGGAGTTCAAGGTGCAAGCTTACAACATGGTTACTACGCCCCTACATGGTCCCGATGCATGGAGAATCATCCGCCAATATGGGTCAGCCAAACTCAAAGCCCACCAGTAGAAGTAACAAGGATAGTACTCGAGATATTTTCCTGGTGTTACACGCCCGTCCTAACAGTCGTTTCTCTCTAAGGGGTTTGTACATTCATCACCCGCCAGATGGAAGTATGGGATGCTCTTCCCACATTCCACATTTCATTGTCTGGACGTTTCATTCAAGTCACATCCATTCTACCACCTAAGAGGCTGTTAGAAGATGTCCTTCTGTTGTAACAAATTTTGATTCCCGGATGTCAGTTTGGGAAATCCAAATACTATAAATATACCTCCTGAAGAAGGAGAAGGGGTTGAAACCATTTTAATTTTTCTAGGTGTGTTTTTCAAGAGAATTTTAATATAATTGTAGAGCCGAGGTCGACGTTTTCATACAGGGATTCATGTGTTGTTCGCACTTATAGTCTGTTATTTCCTTTCTTATGTGAATTTTTTTCCATTTTATCTCTCCCGTTTTGTTTTCTTTCATGTCTAAGACTTAGGGTATAACAGCTCGGAATTCATACTTGCTATGCTCCATCTGTTGTTTCAGGTATCCACCAAAGTTTTCTTCTAAAGTTGATACATAATTAATTATTTGCAATGCTCTATGTTGATGGTTTGTTCATGTTCCTCCTTTCCACTAGAAAATTATGAATCGACTGTGATTGAGTGGCTACCTTGCCCCTGTGTTCAAATCGCTTGAATTAAGTTAGGATTATTCCTATTGTATATCTTGACTTCATCGCCCAATGGTGTCGTATTTTGTTTCAACCAATTTTGCAAACAATTTATAGTTTCATTTGTATATATATATATCTAGCATTGTTGACATTTGGTGAGAGATCCCTCTCGGAAGAGTAGAAGGCCAGTTCTCTCTTTAAAAGTGGTTCTGATGTTACCCGGTAGTGGGCCTTTCGCAAATTTTGGGCTCAATCCCAACGCTAACAAAATCTGCTATCTATTGGGTTTTTTCCTGATGTATTCAGCCTACTGTTTTGGAGAAGAATTATATATTTTGGATCCTTTGCGCAATATTAATATGATATGACAGTTGTTGCACAAATATTGTCTTTTATTTCTGCTGTGATCTGATCTGTTATGATACTGTGATCTATTTTATAAATGATGTTGCAATCTGTTATAATGTCGCCATGGTTTATTCCAATTTCGCTAGATGGATGTCAATGCAATCTGTTTTAATTATGTTACATTTCTATATTGATGTTGAGGCAATTTGTTTTAAGTCTATTACATTTCTATATTGATGTCGATGCAATCTGTTTTAAAGTTGGTTACATTTCTGTATTGTTGTTGATGCTACTGCACTAGCGATACTGTGACAAATGCACGATGCACTCTGTAGTTGTGGAAATGAGTTAATGTCGACTACAGAGTTCTGGATCCCATAGTAATGGTGTCTCCCCATAAAATCCCCATATCCTCTGTCCTCATTGTTGAAAACTCAGTTCCAATAGCTCTCCCTTGAACATATCGAGTGATACTTCCTCCACTCTGCAGATGTTGTTGGGCAGGGTAAAACCTATATGGGCTGGTGCTCAGGGAGATCGTGTTGGTTGAGTGTCAATAGAGTGAGAACCCTTGTCGATGAGGTTTTGTTAGTGGGCCTTCTCCAACAAAGAGTAGTTTGTATCACCATAGTATAATAAAAATGTTAATTCTATATCAGCTTAAAGAACAAAACCAGTCTTGGGAAACC
The DNA here is from genome assembly GCA_001517045.1 of Pseudotsuga menziesii. Taxonomy (NCBI): domain Eukaryota; kingdom Viridiplantae; phylum Streptophyta; class Pinopsida; order Pinales; family Pinaceae; genus Pseudotsuga; species Pseudotsuga menziesii. The sequence continues at coordinate 321,775 of LPNX010047343.1, forward strand.
TTTTTGTTCAAAGTGCTTGATCCCCACCTCAAGATTCATTAATGGTCTTGTCATTTTCATCCTAAGTCCAGAAAAACCTCACCCATAGAAGATTAAAACCCAAATATTGTCCACCTTGATGAGGATGTCTCAAAACCTAATTCACCTATGCAAGAAACCCCTTCTATTGTTGTGTCTGTTGAATTTGTTCCTTTTTCACGACCTCGTACTAGAAGACAGAAGGCTAAAAGTGTTCATTGTAGGCTTCATCCTAGTACTCAAACCATAGTTCAGCTTGATGAGCATACTGGTCATCCGAATGATGAGGCTGAGGTGGAGAAAAATTACCCAAACTCATCCCTCTTAGCACTAGCTAGCCTCTCTGTTGAATTTCTCAAGGACGTCAATTAGATGGACATTCCTGCATCTATTCAAAATATCATCCTTGAAGACCCCCTTCCTATTGTTGATTTGGATATTCCTTCAACAAAAATGAGTCCTCCACAGGATTTTAACTAGTCCCCAGAGCCATTTACACCACCACAGACAACATTAGATCAGTTAACTTCTGAGTTAACTCAATTGACAAAGTAGAATGAAGCACATGCCAAGTTAATTTCTGAGCTTCGTGAGGAAAATAGAGAATTGCGGTTACAAATTAAGAATATGGAGGATTTGCATAAGACTATTAGCGTATGAAAGAGGGCTTGGCAAGCAAGGCATGCCCTTTTGAAAGCACAGGAGAGGAAATTGAATTACAAGCAATCTAATCCATCCAAGTGGGAGGTAGCTACTGACGCAACTCTACCTCCTTCCTAATGTTATATTTTACTTGCACTAGTGGGACTTGGTATTTTTCTGGTTTGGGGGAATGTTGGTCCCCATTTTGTCACCATTTTTGGGTTCAATACTTTGCATATTAACACATTTTTTGTTAATTTTTAGTGTCTTTTGCACTGTGCAGCTCACTATTCAAGCCTCAAGTATGAATAAAATTAAGGTTTATATCAAGAAAATACGAAGGCGGAGAGGATGGACGAGGCACAAGATGACGCGAGGGTTTGCAGAGTAGCGTGGAGGGTTAGCTCAAGGCACGCGGCCTAGGAGGGATCTGGGTTGCAGGCATTTCCTAGCAACTTGGCCTCCCACAGGGTGCCATGATGGCATCAGGGTAGGAGGCACCCACCCGGGACATTGGGTATTCTAGTATGAGAAGGAATTCCCTGGCAGAGGACGGAAAGGAAGACGGGGGGCTTCCTGTTCCCAGAAAATGCAAGCAATCGAGTTCGAGTGGCTGCCTTCCATGAATGGCTTCCATCCTAGCGATTCAGATCAGATCTGAGGCAGTCAGGGAAAAAATCGAGACCTGGAAGGAAAAGGAATTAATAGGGAAATTTGTGGGGATTTGGCCGAAGGAAAAAGACCTGGTCAAGTGGATCAATCGGGTGTGGAAACCTAAAGGCCACTATGACCTACAGTTGGGTTCAAAGGGTTTCTTCACCATTATCTTCCTCAACCAGGAATATAGGGATAGATTCTTGGAGGGGGATCCATATTTCTTCTTCTCAGCTGGCCTTTTCTTGTGGCCATGGAAGGAGCGTTTCAACCTAGAAATGGAAGACATGACAGTTGCCCCAGTCTAGATTTGCCTCTTCTCCCTCCCAGGTGAATACTAGGACCTAGAGACCTTGCGGGTATTAGGAACAGTCTGGGAGAATTCATAAAGGTTGTATATCAAATGAGGATCCAAATATACACAACCTTTTCCCAGATCTACATTTACATGGATCTATCCAGAGAGCTTCCTGAGGAAATTAGTCTAAACTGGGAAGATGAAGAATGGATACAGCCCAATGATTACGAACAGCTCCCCTTCAGGTGCCGACTCTATCATGAATATGGGCATTTGGGATGGAACTTCCCCAGAGATAGCCTTAAGCATGATATGGCAGCCCCTGTGCATCCCAAAGCTGGGGATGATGATGGGTTTACCCAGGTTAAGAACAAGTGCCGCGGGAAGGGAGGGAGAAAAACCAAGGTTCGAATGGGCACTCCGTCCCATGAGAAATATCTAGGGAACTCCTTCGAAGCTCTAGCATCCCTGGAAGAGGGTGAAGAGGAGTGGGTAATGCCAATGACGAAATACCAGTAGGAAGGCCCTTCCGAATCTCCAGTTGCTAAGGAATCCCAACAGATGGAAGGAGTGGAGGAGGACAAGGGGGAAGATATGGATCTAGGTGAGCTAGATCTAGACACCATAGAGGAAGAATGCAGAAAGAAGTGATAATGGTACGTCTCGTGTCGTCAAATTGAACTTCTTCACGAGGCCATTATCCGAACGGGCGCGGTGGAAAGTTTGGGGATTGACCCAGACACCCAAAAGGGTAGCAAGAGGAAGTCCCCAGAGGAGGAAATGCGTCGTGGAAGGAAGACAAACAAGCAGTGAATAGCAGTGGTGGGAGTGCATATAATTGAGTCTGGATAGTATCCTATGATCCAGGCAGCGTTCTCTGAAGCTAAAAAGGTTTTCCAATGAAGCTCATTTCTTGGAATATCAGGGGTTGTAGTAACCCTAGGAAGTGGAAAGTAATAAATCAAAAGATTAAGCAAGAATCCCCAGACATTCTGTTTCTCCAAGAAAACAAATGCAGTTTCAGGGGTCTTTCGAAGATCAAGGACAAAATTTGGAAGGGAAGCCAAGTCATGGCATTAGATGCAGTAGGACAATCAGGTGATATTGCTATTCTATGGCAGCCACGATCAATGGAATTCTCCAACTGGTAGGCCAATAAGTTTGCGCTTATGGCCGACTTTTTATTTTTGGATTCGGGAGTCCATGGAAAGGCAGGAAATATCTATGGACCCAGCTGTTTCCCTGAGAAACAGTCTTTTATGGATTTCCTTAACTGGCTCCAGGAGCAAGAGCCATGGGTGCTTGGGGGTGATTTCAATCTGATCCCAAATCTTGGAGAGAATAAGGGTGGAAGAAGATCCCTGGACAAATTCCAGGAAGCATTCAGTGAATTTCTTGCTCGGGGCCCGCTGGTTGACGTAGAAATGGGAAGTGGCTGGTTCACGTGGAACAACAATCGGGGAGGGGAGTACCTAGTTGCTTCTCATATATATCATTTTTTGGTGTCAGAAAACGTCATGCATGGTACAGGGGAAATTATGGCTGATGTCCTCATGGCGAATGGCTCTGACCACTGGCCCATCAGTCTCTCTTGGGATTGGTATGGCTCCCCCAGGGGGAAACCCTTTCGGTTTGAAATCTTTTAGATGGAACAAAAGGAATTTAAGGACTTGGTAAGTCAATCATGGTAGGAACTGGTCCCCCCCCAGGAACCATAATGTTTCAATTTCAGCAGAAGCTTAGCGCTCTGAAATCGAAGATCTGCACGTGGAACAAAGAGGAATTCGAAAACATTTTTGAGGACAACAAAGAACTGTTGTGGGAGCTGGATCTCATCAACAGAAAGGGTATGGAAACTGGATGGATCGAGGACATGAAAAAAACTGAGAAGGAGCTAATGGGGCAGCTGGAAGCTAGGGAAAAACAAGAGGCGCTATATTGGCAACATAAGGCGAGGGTTAAATGGTTGAAGGAGGGTGAAAGAAACACCAAATTATTTCATAACTCAGTGATCCAAAATAGGAGCAGCTCTAGAATCCACAAGCTGAAAACTAGAGATGGAAATAGGGTGGATTCCAGATGAGAGATAGAAGCTGAGCTCACCCAACACTTCTCGGAGATCCTTAGGGAGGATGGGGGAGACAAAAGCAGGGACATTGAGCAAATCACTAGGCTAGTTCCAAGATTGGTCACTGGAGAAAACAATGAAATGTTGAATAAGCCCATTGGGATGCAAGAGGTGGAGGAAGCAGTTAACCATATGGATCTGGGTTCATCCCTTAGACCCGATGGCTTCACATCCAACTTCTTCCATTTTTTCTACGATCTTGTCAAGAAGGATGTGCTGGAAATTGTGGAGGAATCCAGAATCAAAAAAGGGGTCCTCAAGGCTTTCAATTCTACCTTTCACACCCTCATCCCGAAAGAGGCGGGAACATATTCTCCAGACAAATTTAGACCAATTGCATTATGCAATGTCATATACAAGATCATCTCCAAAGTTATTTCCAACAGACTCAAACCCCTCCTCCCATTGCTTATAAGCCCAGAACAATCAGGTATTGTGGAAGGAAGGCAAATCTTGGATGGGGTTATTCTTGTGCATGAAGTTCTGCACTCGATCAAAAGCTCTCGATCCCCTGGGATGATGATCAAGCTTGATATTGCAAAATATTACGATAGGCTCAGTTGGGAATACATGGAGAAGATGTTGGGAGCCTACGGCTTCTCTCCCGACTGGGTGGAGTGGGTCATGGGACTGGTCTCCTTACCTTTCTTTAATATCCTCCTGAATGGATCCTCGACCTCCACCTTTTAGTCTTCTTAGGGCATTTACCAAGGGGACCCTTTGTCCCCATTTATTTTCATTCTCATGGCGGAGGGCCTGAGTCGCCTCATTGTGGCACAGGTCAAACGTGGGGCTATTCATGGTGTGAAATCTCATGAGGCGATGCCCCCTCAGACACATCAACAATTTTTGGATGACACTAGGCTCATGGGACACCCTTCAATCCAAGAATCCCGAAGCTTCAAAAAACATTTGGAATTTTTTTCTCAGGCCTCAGGTTTGGCGGTTAACCCTAATAAATCTCAGGTCTTATTTGTCAATACACCTCCAGCCACTCAGAGGAATATCTTTAGAATCATGGGCTTCTCTAGAGGATACTTCCCATCTAAATATATTGGCATTCCCATGGGGATTGGAATACTGAAAACTAAAGAATGGCAGGAACTCTTGGATAGGCTAAAACAGAGACTATCTAGTTGGGTACTTCACACCTTCAACTTTCCTAGCAAGCTAATCTTAGTCAAGTCCATCTTACAAGCGATGCCAACTTACCTCTTTTCGATATTAGCCACACCAAAGGTTATCCTGAATCAAATTCACAGCATCCAATGCAATTTCCTTTGGGGATCGAATGGGGAAAAGACCAAATTTTATTTGGTTAGCTGGGAGGATGTCTACAAACCTAAGGTTCAGGGGGGTTTGGGCCATAGGGACCCTGAAATCATGTCGAATATTTTAGGGGCCAAGATTTGGTGGAGGTAGTTCAATCATTCTTCAGAACCCTGGGAAAGATTGTGGAGTAAAAAATATGCCATGGATAGACCCAGACATCTTTTGATTCATTTCAACGAAGCCCCTCATGGATCCCCCATCTGGGTGAAAGCCATGGCTAGAAAATCAATTATCCAAGAGCATAGTTTTTGGGAAATTAGGGATGGCAACAGGGCAAAGTTCTGGGAATATTTTTGGAACCAGTTCCCCATCCTTGGAAGAGACCCCCAGTGGGATCCTACCAAATAGCAGGATATTGAGAGGGGAAAGGTTTTAGTGTACCAATCATGGGGTCCAGGAGTCCAAATGGATTATCACCAGTGGAACTTCCCTGAGAAACCTGTCCTTATGAGTGAGGATGACTGGGAAGCTTTCCAGGAGGAATTGCAAAAACACTTTCTCAAAGCTCAAGAGAGCCCAGATATCTTAAGGTGGGGCTATTCTTCAAAAGGATCCTTCAGCGTCGAGGAGGCCTACTATATCAGGATGTCGAGGAATGTGGTGATGGATGACATCTAGGGTAAATTTTGGACTGCTAAATTATGGCCCAAAGTGGCCCTCTTTGCTTGGCTTGTAGTCAGAGGAAGGATCCTCACATATGAAAACCTGTGAAAGCGGGGGATTTTAGGCCCATACCAGTGTAGTATGTGTTATCAAGTGGAGGAGATGATGGGCCACTTGTTGGATAGTTTCCCCTTTGCGGCTGCAATATGGGACAAGGGGGCGATGAAGTTCAAACGGAGCAACCGGATAAGGGGCCAACCCCCTCAGACTATAAGAGATTGGCATCCTTGTGCCTTCCAAAACCCCATCATCAGAACCATTTGGGATGCTTTTCCAGGCATGTCCATGTGGTGTGTTTGGAAGGAGTGGAATGCTAGGATATTCCACAGCCAAAGCAAAAATATGGAGGCAGTTTGGAACACACTGCAAGACAACTTGATATCTTCTATTAGGTGTATGCAGTGGCACGAACAGGATAGGGTTATCCCTAGGGAGGAACACCAGATCGCAGAGAACTGGGGGTTGGATGTGTTATAGCTGATTTAACCACTCCAGGTGAATCACACTTTGTATGGCCTTCCCCTGTCCCGCTACAGACTCCTGAGACCCCATGGACCATTTTTTGTCCTTTGATGTTTCCTTAATCATCCCTAAAAACATATGAAAAATGATACACACGACTTTTAAACCTATAAGCGCGTATATACGCGGGTTTGGCCACTAAAACAATGTACATTGGGATGCGTGCATAATCCAAATCCTTTTGGAGTTTTCCTTGACATGGATCCGACTCATTTGACTCCTGGCCTTCCCTATGCCTTGAGATCACTCAGATTTGACCTTTCATTACCCCTTTGAAATATATATAAGGAACCCCTTGGTACATTGAAGGCATAAGAGAGAATTGAGAGAAAAGAAACTATAGTCCATTGTTGACGGAACTTATGCTTGAGTCTGCATCCCTTTTTCCCTTGGAGCACTAGTGTGTTCTTCCCAAGCTTGTATTTTGCTTGTGAGCTTGCTATCAAGAGATGGAGGATTGAGGTGGTGGAGGCCCAAGTGGGGGATTTAGTTTCTCTGGTTCACAGACATGCCATTAGAGGTTGTATCTTGTAATCTCTGATTTATATTAATAGAAATATCTTTTCCTATCCAATAATGTGTGTTTGAATGAATATTTTATCCATGGGATTATGTCAAATGATTGTACATTATTGATTATATATTCTAGAATAGATCTAACACCATGTTATATAGAATGCTTGTATTGTTTACTTGTTGTTGAGGAAGTAATCTATCAATTCAAGCTGAAGATTGGAAAGCTCAACGGGGATCTACTTCAACCGTACAGAATAAGGTACGAGGTCTGATCCTTTAGTATTAGACATTTAATTTCTATTGCATATTGGAAAGGATTGATTTCTGGAGTCAAAGCTGTTTGTTGTGGTACCCCAAGCCATAGGAATTTCTCTCTATAACAGAATTGGCGACTCCACTGGGAGTTCCTAGTGGTTGTCCTTTGGGGGTTGTTTTATCGGCATTCAATGAATTTGAATTGCTCTTTCTCTCTTGTTACTATGTCGGGTCTAGGGGCATGTATTCCTGGTAGGGTCTGATTGGTGTGAAGTTTGTCTCAACCTGCTATTTTCCTTGAGTTTATGCACCTTTCTTCCTGTACGCGAGTTTTTAACTCACAGTCGCGTATACACACGAATTCCTCCGTGATTTCAGCATATACACACGGTTTTACTGTGAACAGTCACGTATGCCCTTGCTTTTTCCTTTTTGTGGAAGATAATTGGTTGCTGGGTGAATTCTGATATTTGTTGAGTCTCCTTTGGCACTGCCTGAGTCTGTTTAGACCTCTGTTTCTGACAAGAAACATTTTTTTTTTAGGCTAATTTTTTTTTTTAAGAAGGTTCTTGTCATGGCATTTTTTATTTTTTGTTTGAGATTAGTGCATTAGAGTTATTTTACATTAGTGCTTTGCTTGAGTGCTGTTTGTGTGTCCTTGTAGATTCTAGGGGTCGTAGAATCATTCTTTTGCTTTTTGCATCTCTTTTATTTCAAAAAATCCAAAAACATTTGCTTATCATCATGCATTGCATTTTGCATCTTTGCATTGTACTTGCAATAGATTTGCTTTGGAGTACTAGATAGGACTTCATATAGGAAAAATTTTCATTCATCATTTGAAGAGAATTGTGCATTTCACGTAGTAGCATACCCTGTTTTCATGGACACAATGCATTTGCATTGATTGTTAGGTGTGCATTTTGCGTCATAACACCATTAGTTGCACGGTCATATCCCTTTTTTTAGTAATAAAGCCAATTAAAATCAACACTAAATTAAAATGAATTACACTCTTTTCTTTTCTAGGGTGCACCAACAAGCTTAGGTTTTAGGATCTTCGAATAGTTCATTGTAAGTTAATTCTCCAAGATCACTAAACAACAACAAGTATGTGTCTGTCCAGGTGAGTGTGTGAAATCCTTGGTATGACCAGTCTTTCTCAGGATCCTCCTCTCAAAAGGGAGTTAAGCACGAGGCAGTGTGAGTGGATATTGATTGGGATGACCCCTAGTCATAACTGAGTATCACCGGAGATATTTCCAGGATTGTATTCATATCTCGGGGCTCTTTCGAGACTTTCGGGCTTTGCTACCCTGCCCATATGGTCAATCCTGCCTGCGACTGTCCGCCTGAGCATTGATTATATTGAGGTGACCTTAGTGGCCTTACCTAGGATATCTAGGGGGTACTTTGCAGGGGTTATTCTATGAGTGTCTCAGCCAGGTTGGGGTTGGACAGCATAGTCGCTTTACGCGTTGAAGCTGAGGGCCACAATAATTGGTTACGTACCTCCACTTGTTGTGTATGGGAGTCTCAAGCCTCTCCTAGGCGAGACATACCTACTTCATTCGGGAGCTCATTTATCCAGCCCTTGTTTGCATGCATTTGGCTTTAGATTTTATTAGTGATTGCTCTGTGCACGATAGTTGGCCTAGGGTTTACGTAAATAGAGAGTCTTTTATATTTTTTGAGTCATTGTGGATTTGGGTGCGGCTCCTCGCCATTCTCATCATTTAGCAGGACTTCCGCCTTCTACTTCTCCTCCTCATTTGGGAGAGAGACCTAGACAGTCTAGGAATACTATTTCACACATTGATTCACACACCATGGGATACCGTTTAGAGGATATTCCTGAACCACCTCCTCCCATTCGTGTAGATGATGGGGAGTTTACTCCTACTTATGATCCTTCACCCAACTTGGCTGAGTTAGGTCCTATGATATCTGAGATAGGAACCATGCATGACAGACCTACTCACTCTAGGGTTGATTCCCCATTGATGCATTACCAGTATGGAATGCCGAAGGATGCCGAGACTCATTTTGAACCTGCCAGCACTAGATATGGTAGTTATGCTATGTCTAGTTTCCCTACACATGATTTGGCATTTCATGTCGAATCCGACTTCGAGCCTAACACTATTCCTGGGGGCACTCTCATTCCTTACCATGCGGAGAGGTTTGGGAGCACTAGTCACATTGCACCTTCCGTCCCAGTGGTGGAAGTTACATCATATATCCCTCCTAGGTCTAGGGTTAGCGATCCGATTAGGATACCAGATCCGAGACGAGTGACGATAGGTGGTAGCATGTACATTATTACTCAGATTCCTTCATCATCGATCCCTAGTTCTTCAAATGTACATCCTCCACCTTATTCATGTGGTCCTTCGAGCTGGCATATGGCTATGAGTCAGGTCCGTACTGCGAGTACTAGACCGTTTGTGTCTTAGGTTTACATACCGGCCGTTGCTTCAGGAGGCTATGTTCATACTTCTAGAGGTCATGTTACTACTTCTGGGGTGTATATCCCTACTTCCGGTATGTATATCCCTACTTTTGGAGCGTATCTTCCTACCTACGGAGTGTCTCATGGGGCATCACATGCGATGACTTATGGACCCTATTATGGGACGCAGTATGGACAAGGTTCTTCACCTTATGGAGGTGGGTATCAACAACCTACTTACTCTCCTAATTACGGATTTGTAGCTCCTACTAGTCAAGGTCCACCGCACTATGGTGCTTCCACGCCACCCTATATGGGTCATATAGGAGAAGAACATTATGGCCAAGGCCATGGTGGTAATCAACCCTATATGAATTAGGGAGAGGTCCATAGACCTCATCATCCTAGGCTCCCTTTCCTCGTGACGCTTAATCTTCCTAACTTATCAAGATTGACGAACGATCCTGTGGCTCATGACCCAGCTTGGCCGGCTATCCCTACCAAACTTCCTTCGGACATACCTAAGTTCGAGGGAAAACTGGGAGAGGATCCGAGCGAACACGTTACTATGTTTCACCTATGGTGCTCTTCAAATTCCTTACATCAGGACTCGGTCTGTTTGAGACTATTTCAACGCACCCTTACAGGGCTTTCCACAAAGTGGTATAAAGAGTTACCTAGGGGAGATTTCGCTTTGTTCAATGACCTTGCGATGACTTTTATTAATCACTTCCAGCTACCAGTGCGTTATGATGTTGGTACTGAACTCTTGTCGACATTTTGGCAAGATAAATCCACACATATTTCTTATCATATTCAAGAGTATCGTAGACGGGAGGTTAATTAAAGCTTTTATACCGTCGGAGTTCCTCCTCGAGTGGTTCCTCAAGTCGTTATTGCCGTATATAGCGAAGGATGTGTCCACATTCGGAGTGTAGAATGAGGAACGAGCAATTTTTAGGGCATAGGAATTGGACTTGATTTATGCTCAGTCCGGTTTGTTGTATGAGATTATTCCCAATGCTCCTTGTTCCAGTTTCGATACCAAAGTCAAACCTGGACCACATGCCGATGGCATTGTGGGTTGTGCAAGTGTGAAACCTGTGGATTTGGTTGCAAAACAAGTTATTCAATTTTAAATAAACCAATCTGCTTCAGGACAAGCTACGGCTTCGTCCCAACCCACCCAAATGACGAGTGTACTTTCTGTGCAATCGTCGGACCAGAAGGGTAACCAGCAACCCAGACGGAATAGAAAAAAGGGTAAAAATAATCGAAAGGGTGGGAATAAGAATGAGAATGATAACAATAATGAAAAGAATGGTTGAAATGCTGGGGGGGACAAGCAAGCTAAACGTAAGGTTAATTTCCCTTGCAATTTGTGTAAGGACGATCACCTCACTTACTTGTGCCCTCGTATTGAGGAAGCTTCGAGATTCTTGGCACAGGGCCTAGCTTTGCTAACTAACCCTTTACCACATAATAAAAATATGAACTCGAAGTCCCATGACCAATCTGGTGATGATGATCCACCGGAGGGTAGTGGTCCTGGGTGCATTAACATGGTTCGTTCTACGAAAGTTGTGACCCATGCGAAAGATTATGGTTCGTCACAACCCAGCCCAGGCAAAGAGCCTGATCCACCAGGGTCCCCTTTGCGCATTGAGAAACCTATGGATAAAACTGAGGCTACACCTTGCATTCCTAAGGGAGTCCTTAAGCATTCAGGGAATAATCCAAATTCCTGAGCCACCTAGAATTATTCAGTTGTCGAGGATTTGGGCCACACTCCTTGTGCAATGTCTGCATTGGAAGTGCTTCAGATTTGTCCTTCGCAAAGGAAGGCATTGCTTTCTACCCTTGGTGTGAACGATGATGATTCTTCCTCTGTGATCAAATTTGAAACCGCAGGACTTCAGCCTCACTTTCCCTATTATGTGTCTCTTTTGGTTCATATAGAATGTCTTAATATGACCGTCAAGCGCACTGTGATTGACGAGGGCGCTGCTGCTTCTGTGATGTCTTTGTCTTGTTGGAAGGGTCTGGGTTCTCCTGAGCTATCTAAATCAGTGACTATGTTAACTGCATTCGATGGGAGATATTTTAGGCTGCACAACATCCTTCCTTCCCTAAAATTCTGTTTGGGGGGGAAGACCATTGCGATAGAGGTCGAGGTGGTTGATGCGCCCCTTGACTACAATCTCTTGCTGGGTAGGAACTGGATGTACAGTATGCAAGCCATTGCTTCTTCCTTGTTTCACATTGTATGCTTTCAACATAAAAGGAAGATCATAATGATTGATCAAATGACATTCAAGAATCCGTCTGTTACCGTATCTTCGGGAGCTTCGATCCCAATCGTTGAGCACTCTCAGCTGGCAACTGGGAGTGTGGGTGTAGGAATGTACCCATCCCTCATGGGAATATTTAGTTGTCCTGCACCGATCCTCATGATAGGATCTAGTTCCAATGAGGCTTTGACATCTACGACATCGGTGTCTTTTCGCATGACTCATATGGAAGATCCTTGGATTCTTCCTACACCGAGTACTTTGAGTGAGCCCATCGAAATGAACGTGCCGTTGCCTGCAGCTATGATAGCTTATCAAGCTAATCTCAAGAGTGTTGCAGAGCCTAGTATTTCCTCTTTGTGGACGGAGGAGGAGGACCCTTATGTGCTGCTGGCATGGGCAGTACAGTCTTCTCATGCACACGACTACCTTGATACAGTTTTCCCTTCAGATGAAGTGATTATTGAGGCTATGTCGGGAGTTGAGACACCATGGGAGGAACTTCATCATAGATCTTACTTTCTTCCAGAGCCTGACCGTTTGGAGCATGAGGATTTTAGGACGGTTCTTAGTCAAAGATTTGGTAGTCCTGTGGTTCCATTAAGCTCTCCTAGTCTGATGGCTGATGGAAACATGGTGAACATATCTTCAACGATTCCTATCAACATCTCTCGAGATCTTGGCATGATAGAGAATGTCTATATTGGGGAGGAATGTTCCCATGCTGAGATTCTGGAATATATCAATCTATTTAAGGAATTTTGTGATATTTTTGCTTGGTCTTACGACAAGATGCCAGGTATTGACCCTCGTATTCTCGAGCACGAGATTAAGACTTACCCCAATGCTAAGCCTGTTCGACAACGTTTACATGCGGTGAACCCTAGGAAAGAACCCGCCATTAAGGCAGAGATAGAGAAGCTGTTGAAAGCCAGTTTCATCTATCCCGTTCCCTTGATGGAGTGGATTTCAAACCCCATTCTGGTGGATAAGAAGCAGGGAGAAATCTACATATGCACCGATTTCCATGATTTGAATCGTGCATGTCCTAAGGACAACTTCCCCACACCATTTATAGATCATATTTTGGATGAGTGTGTGGGTAGCGAGGTGTTGTCTTTTATGGACGGCTTTTCTGGGTCTAATCAGATACAGATTAAACCTAAGGACCAACATAAGACTGCATTTAATTGTCCTTAGGGAATGTTTTCATATCGAAAAATGCCTTTCGGCCTTAAAAATGACAGAGCTACATTTCAGCGGGCAATGACCTTGATTTTCCACGATCTCAAATCAATTATCGAGGTATTTTTGGATGACCTCGTTTCTCATTCTTGCATATAAGCGCGTATCAATTAAACCTATAAGCGCATATATACGCGGGTTTGACCACTAAAACTGTGTACATCGGGATGTGTGCATAATCCAAATCCTTTTGGAGTTTTCCTTGACATGGATCTGACTCATTTTACTCTTGGCCTTTCCTATGCCTTGAGATCGCTCGGATTCGACCTTTCATTACCCCTTTGAAAGATATATAAGGAACCCCTTGGCACATTGAACGCATAAGAGAGAATTGAGAGCAAAGAAACTATAGTCCATTGTTGACGGAACTTATGCTTGAGTCTCCATCCCTTTGTCCCTTGGAGCACTAGTGTGTTCTTCCCAAGATTTCCTTTTGCTTGTGAGCTTGCTATCGAGAGATGGAGGATTGAGGTGGTGGAGGCCCAAGTGGGGGATCCAGTTTCTCCGGTTCGCAAACGTGCTGTCAGAGGTTGTATCTTGTAATCTCTAATTTATATTAATAGAAATATCTTTTCCTGTCCAATAAGGTGTGTTTGAATGAATATTTTATCCATGGGATTATGTCAAATGCTTGTACATTATTGATTATATATGCTAGAATAGATATAACACCATGATATATAGAATGATTGTATTGTTTACTTGTTGTTGAGGAAGTAATCTATCAATTCAAGCTAAATATTGGAAAGCTCAACGGGGATCTACTTCAACCGTCCAAAATAAGGTACGAGGTCTAATCCTTTAGTGTTAGACATTTAATTTCTATTGCATATTGGAAAGGATTGATTTCTGGAGTCAAAGTTGTCTGTTGTGGTACCCCAAGCCATAGGAATTTCTCTCTGTAACAGGATGGTCCTATGATTAATGCCCTGTGCTTTCCGGACAAACTGTGCATCCCTTCCAACCTAGGAACGTGGTTGTCTCCCCCCTCGGGTGTTTTTAAATTGAATTTCGATGGAGCGTCTCGTGGCAACCCAGGTCAAGCAGCTTTTGGTGGTCTATGCCCATACCATGAAGGCCGGATCAAGAAGATGTTCATGGGTGCCATAGGTAAGGACACTAACAATTCAGCAGAGCTTGAAGGCCTCCTTTGCAGAATGGAAGTGTTGATCAGTGGGGGCTTCCTCCTGGCGATAATAGAAGGTGATTCCAGTACCCTCCTCACAGTGGCTAAACATCAGCTGAATGGTCAAACGATGGAGAAGATATCTCCTAGCTAGTGCCTAGTGTACAGACTGGAGCACCTGCATGTCCTTCTCCTCTCGCACCCTGCCATCACTTTTCACCACGTTAGAAGGGAATCAAATAAGGCTGCTGACTATATGGCGAATGCTGGGGTGGAGTGTGGAGTTGGCTTTCGATGTGACGGGCCTGATGGGTATGAAGAGGAGGACTGGGCCCAGCAATGCAGACACCTGGCCACTAGAGATCTCACTACAACCTCATAGCTGGACGATAGGATGGAAGGGAGGACAGATGGAGCAAGTTGGTGCGAGAACGCCCACTCGCGACTAAGCTAATGCAGAAGGGGATGACTAGAATTAAATTTCACCAGTGCTAGAGCTGGTCCTTTTTCATTATTTTGTTACTTGCCATCGGCTCTACCATGCTCTGCTCTGAGTGTGAGGATCATCAACCGGATAGGATTCATTATTGCCACAAGACAGAGGCATTCGATTTCATAATGCGAGTGACACAAGAGACGGTCAGTGATGGGAACATTCCCACGAGTGGCCTCCTGTTATATTCTGGCAACTTTGAGCTCCTCCGTGACAAGTTTAACCCCAGAACGAGCAGGGCTGTGTATCTGTTGTTTGTCTTGTGCCGTGTGGTTGAGCTCAACCCTGTCAAAGGGCCCCATATTTTCTCTCAGCAGCCTTTTTGGTCCTTGCAATCGCACCCAATGGCCCCCAAGAGGAAATTTAGAGAGGAGATAGGCTCAGGGGGGTGTCTGGTTCATCGATGGTCAAGGGGAATTTGGTTAAGCACTAGAATCGCCAAGCAACCAGAGCGTAGCTCCAGGCCCAGGAGGAGGCGGACCTCTATAAAGAACATGTCCTGCTCAGTATTAGGCTCGAGTCAAGAGAGTGGTCGAGGGGCTCTAGGAGTAAGCCAAAGCTATGCTCAGGGAGAACCTTCGTGCAGAAGTTGTGGAGTGGGTCTTGGACCCGGAAAACATCGTCGGTTGCACCTCAACATATGACCGGATGCTGATGATGTACTGGGTAACTGTTCATTTAGTTGGGCACTCTGTTGCACTACAGGAGGCAAAGCGGGTCGAAGATCTGAAACCAGTCCCATTTTGGAAAGAGCACAACACATAATGCCACACCATGCATCATAAAATTGATGTCCTCGCAGCTCGCCTGGGCTTCCCTTTCCACCCATTGGATCACCGATCCATGTAGACAGCTCGACCTCAAGAGCGGAGCATTCGAAGCCTTAAGGAGGGAGATGAAGGTCTGGAGGAGGCACAGAACTTGGCTGGTCACATGTTCCCTTCGTCGGCTCTTGTGTCGGGATCGCAGCAACCTGCTGCAGGAAGCCCATCTGCTACTTATCATCGCTAGAGTTCCCTCCCATCTAGTCAAAAATGAAACCTCTTCCAGTCAATGCCCTTTCTTGGTTTTATTTTTGTTAATGTATTTCCAATGTTACTTAATCTAGATAGGAATAGCTTGTTTGTTAGTTGGCAGTATGGTCTCAACTGGGGTTTGGGTGGCGATAGATCCTGGAAATCACCAATTTTGATGCGGGTAATTTTGATGTGGGTGGGGAAGCATTGTAATAGGATCAGGACCCACTGTAGAAACAGAGATATCAGGGGGGATAGGAGACTGTTAGAAAACTCTGTTCTTTTTTGGAAAATCTGTTCATGCCAAGTCCCGAGTGGGTTCTCTCGAGTTGAGTCTGAGGCCCCCCTATTTTTGGGTTGGTTCTAGTTGTTCTCTACTTTGTAATATCATCCCTATACAGTAATATATGTTTTATTTACAAAAAAAACAAAAATTAAGGTTTATATCAATTATGTTTATTATCATCATTTTATGGTTTAAATGATTAAATTGGCATGATATGGAGCACATTCACTATATTAATTCATGTGTATTATTGTTTGCAGGTTATATGGTCTTTTAAGCAGGATAACAAGTAGACATGCGTTCAACTAGATATATGGAGAGCGTATCCAGCTTGCTGTCTAGATCACCAAACAGACTGTGCATTGTTGGTAGCATATTTATGTGCATTAAAGGCACAGGGAAATGGACAGGAACTATCATCACCATGCACCAGCATCTCAGCATCAGTCTTCTTCTGGAAGAAGTGCCCATCTCATATCTCTGCATGACACCTTGACGTCGACTTTGATTTGGATTGAAGTCATAAGCCACATCGCACGCCAGAGGAAACCCGATTTGTGAGAGAAGAGGATTTGTTAGTTGTTAGTTGTTAATGCACTTATTTGACATAATGATTGACTTATCATGAAGAGAAGTTGACCACTAAATGGTCTACTTACTCGCCTCCATTGAACGATGTATATATAGACGTTGTCATGCGACTTAGGAACTGATTCTTGAAGTCTGAAGTCTGAGTTTCTGTCTTTTATTTGATCAGTTCAATCTAAAAGACTCTGTAATGATACCCTTTTAATTTAATGAAATTCTTGTTGCACTGTGTATGATCATGTGTGATTAGAAGAAGCATAACTCTGTTCGCTAGGATGACCCCCCGACAAATAGAGTCTTTAAATGTTTTGTGTAGGCTTTGTTATTTCTTTCCTCTACAATTAGTATAATTTTGTTTATAAGTTGTTTAGTTTTGTTTCTGTAAGCATTCTTGTTTCCTATAGCATAGATTTCAGTTTAATATTATGTTGAGAATGTAGGTTTCTTTCATCAAGTAGAAACCAGTTGCACTTAGAATAGATTTTAGATTCTTTTGCACTTAGAATAGATTTCAGATTCGGTTGTGTCTAATACAGTTTTCAAGTTTTCCTGCAAAGTCTTTATAATTCATTGCTTGATTTCTAGATTTAAATTATAGTGAATTTAGTTCTTTTTATTCCAGTTTTTATCATGAATTTGCTTAAGAGTATGTTAGTTTGTTAAAGGATATTTTGAATGATGAGATTATCTTAGGTTATATTGCTATGGAATTTAGTCATTAAATTATGTTTACTTCTTTCTTTTATATTGCAGTAGTACATGCATGAGGCAGTTGCCCTTCAATAAAGAATTTAAATTAACTATTTCCTTAAAGTTTTAAAAATTTCTTCAAACACACTGTCATACAGACAGTCCATTCCACCTTTTATACAGACCTTCATTTCCACCTATTATATAGTCGTTCATTCAGTCCTGTTGTTCAGGTACATAGGGTACTCCCAAAAGACTGAACACCTTGAGCAACCGCTTCACACAAATAGATCACAGATCAACACACCGATGTTTGTCACGTGGTTAAAACCCTCGAGAGGGAAACAGTCCACAGCCCCAGCCAAATAGCTACTTGGAGAAATTTATTATGTAAAAGAATGAAAGTTACATATGAGCTTCTCATAATTGATCAACTAGCCAAGGACCCTCCATGCTCTTTAAATAGAGATCATGGACCAATCGAGTGTTAAGCCACATATCAATGGTAGGTATGATCTAAGAGAATTTGAACCATCATATCACTCTATGTCTAGAACATATAGTGACCATCGGATTAGAATATTTACAAATGCATACTAATGCATACTAAAGAAACACACTTTTACCTAACAGATATATTACACAAGTTGATTTTAACTAACTCCTAAGTGTCTAAATATCCTAACATCCCCCCTTAAGAACAACTTGGGATAGGATTGAAGGATTTAAAAATGTGAGACTATTAGGAGAAGGAAGGAGGCATTAGAGCCTATCCCCCCTTAAGGGCACATTCCTAAACTCCTAACATAGACCAAAGTTTAGAAAACTTCTCTTTTGTAAGAGACTTGGTCAAGATGTCTGCAACTTGATCATCTGTAGGGCAATGAAGCACTTCATTAACATGATCATGAAGGAGATTTCTGATGAAGTGCATGTGTATCTCAATGTGTTTTCTACGTTGATGTAGAATTGGATCTTTGGCAAGTTTGATGGCACTTTGACTGTCGCACCAAAGTGGAGTAGGCTGCTGCTGCTCGAATCCAAACTCTGAAAGGATCTGTCGAATCCATAAAGCTTCATGAATAGCATTAACTACGGCTTGATATTCTGCTTCTGTTGAAGAAAGAGAAAGAGCTTGTTGTTTCTTACAAGCCCAAATGACAAGTCCAGATCCCAGACTAAAAACATAACCTACAGTAGACTTTCGATCATTAGGATCACCGGCCCAATCTGAATCTCTGAAACCAACCAAAAAAGGTTTCCCCCCTGTACTATCATGAATCCCAAACTAAATTGTACCTCGAATATATCGAAGTATTATTTTTTCTACTTTCCAGTGACTTTCATGAGGAGTTTGCATATAACGGGCAACACGACCAACGGTAAAGGAAAGGTCAATACGAGAATGAGTCAAGTATAAAAGACTACCAATAAGCTGATGATACAAGGTGGCATCTACTTCAGGGGAAGTACAAGTGGCATAAAGTTTGACTCCAGACTGGAAGGGAGAAGGGGTTGGTTTACAATATTCCATGTGGAAGCGACGAACAAGGTCACAAGCATACTTAGACTAGGAAATAAATATTCCTTCTTTGGTTTGCAAGACTTGGAGACAAAGAAAATAATGCAAATGTTCTAAGTTTGACATTTCAAATTTTTTCTTAAGACTGGATTTCACATGGTTTATAAGTTTAGGGTCACTACTAGTAAGGATAAGATCATCAACATAAAGAACAAGTATGATGATATGGTTTCCTACTTTCTTGGTATAGGCATTGGGGTAAGAATGGCATCTAGAAAAAATAGTGTCAAGGACAAAGCTATCCATTTTGGCATACCAAGCTCTAGGAGCTTACTTAAGGCCATATAAGGATTTCTTAAGGAGACAGACAAGGCTAGAGTTATCCTGAACATATCCAAGAGGTTATTCCATGTAAATTTCCTTCTATAAATCACCATGTAAAATGGCAGACTTGACATCCATTTGATGGACTTCTTAGTTATGTAAGGCTGCAAGGGAAAGAACAAGTCAGATGGAGTTCATTTTTTTTACAGGAGCAAAGGTTTCATTATAGTCAATCCCTTTAACTTTGGAAAAACCTTTGGAAACTAACCTTGCCTTAAGTCTTTCAATACTTCCATCTGATGCATACTTAGTTTTGTAGACCCATTTACATCTGACAAGTTTTCTTTCTTTTGGAAGAGGAACAAGATCCCAAGTATCGTTCGCCATTAAGGAACGATATTCTTCATCCATAGCTGCATCCCAATCTAGATTTCCTGAAGCTTCTGCAACACTTTCTGGATCATGATTCTCGGAAACTTGAGCCAAAAGAGAAGAGGCTCACTGAAACTGAGAATGTGTTCGATGTTGATCTCTAGGATCACCAGCAAGATCACCAGTTGCTTCACATGTTGAATGGACCCATCGAAGAAGAATTGGTGCTGGTGCAATTGGAGGAACATGAGAAGGAAAAGGTGGATTTTCATTTTCGCTGTCATCATCAAAAACTGGAGTTGGAAACCTGTCAAGGAAGTTGGAAGAATAAAAAGAAGGCACAATCTCCAAATCAGGCTCGCAGGCCAAAGATGGCACACCCGCAAAGTTAGGCTCGTAGGCCAAGAGATTTTCATCAAATTTAACATCTCTTCTAATGATTATATCATGTGAATGGGGCTGAAGAAGTATATAACCTTTTACATCTTTAGAATATCCAATAAATATGCACTTTTCACTTTTTTCCTGCAATGCTTTCCATTTTTCATCCAGATTGTGAGCCCATGCTTCACAACCAAACACACGAAAGTGACTTACATCTGGTTTAATTTTACTCCATTCTTCTTCTAATGTTATACCTTGTAAAACTTTAGTGGGTGTGTGATTAACTATGTAATTTGCACAATTTATGGCCTCAACCCAATATTGAAGACTTAGTCCCTTAGATTGGATCACAAAATTAGCCATTTCTTTTAAAGTGCAGTTCTTTTGTTCAGCTACACCATTTTGCTGTGGTGTATATGGAATAGTGTGTTGTTGTTGGATTCCTTGTTCAGAGAAGAAAGTAGTGAACTTGTTGTTAACATATTCTCCTCCATTGTCAAATCTTAACTTAATAATTTGATGACCAGATTGTTTTTCAACAAGGGCCTTGTAGACCAAGAACATGTTAAATACTTCTCTCTTAAGTTTTAGGAAGTAAACCCAAGTGCGTCTCGAGTAGTCATTAATGAAAGTTAAGAAATATTTGAAACCAAAAAAGGAAGCAGATGGAAGAGGGCCACACAAGTCACTATGCACAAGCTCCAAGGGAACCAAGTCGTTCCAAGAGGCACATTTGTCAAAACTATCTCGATGATTTTTTCCGAGTACACAACCAGAACAAACACCATCCTTGCAAGATACCATCGGAAGACTAGCCACCATATTGTCTTTACATAGTTGTTGCAATGAGCAATAATTTAAGTGACCAAATCACTCATGCCAAAGTTTGCTCAAGTTATCACTATGAGCAACAAAAATTGAAGGAAAAGGTGATGACCCAAAGTTGTTAAATTTGTACAACCTGGTAATATCATCAACAGTTCCAGTAGCAAGGACAATTTAAGGATTTTTAAAATCCTTGATTACAACTTGGTGAGTGGTAAACGTCACAGTTTTACCTTCACCCGAATGAGTAATTTGATAGACTAATAACAAATTGCAAGAAACTTTTGGAACACATAGTACATCACTAAAATGACCATTTTCTACTAGAACTGTTCCAGATCCTACAACACTTAGAGATCTGTCATCACCAACAAATATTTTCTTGGTGTTACATTCATGCATAGTAGAAAAGATGGCTTGATCCTTAGCCATGTGATAAGATTCTCCAGAATCAATGAGCCATTCATTTGAAGTAGAAAAAGAAGATGAAGTATAAGAGTAACCATAAGCACAAAGTGCATGTCCATGAGAGGTAGATTCTGAAGACGAATCTAGGCTGATGTGGTGCTTCTTCATTGCTGCTTCCAAGGCTTCCATCTTCTTGAAACACTTATATTCATCATGATTATCTTTCCCACAAAATTTTAAATGACGCTCAGTCTTCTTTCCTTTTGGCTTGGATCCTTTGTCATTTTTTCAAGAAGGAGCTTACTGAGAGGGTTTGGGACCCTTGTTGTTTGGCTTATTATTGTGAAAATTATGTTTCTTGGGAGGCTTGGACTTTTCTTTCTATTGAGACAATAAGGCTTTCCCAAATGTATCTGCATTGTTAATTATTCCAATATTAATGAGTTTATCTTTCTCTCTAATTAAGGAATCACAAAAGCATTCAAGACTAGGCTCTTGATAGTTAGCTGCAGCCAAAGATTCTTTCATGGAGTAGAATGTAGATACAAAAATAGAATATGAAGGTCAAGTTTGGAATATCATAAATACATTGTTTGTCTTCTTTCTGAATCTTGCATTATGCACATAAGAGTCTAAGAGTTTCACACTTATATAAATAGTCTTGAATGCATGAAAAATCATTTGGATTCAAGGAAATCAACTCATTCTCAAGTTGATGACTGTGAATTTCATTGTGTTTACCAAACACAGATTCCAACTTGTCCCAAGCTATATCAGGTTCATCAATTCTAGATATGTGGAATCGCAAATTAGTAGAGATTGACATCCCAATCAATCCACGACCTTCATCACATCTATTTTCCCATTTAATTTTCTTATCATCACCAGTGGGTTCTGTTTCTTTCCCTGAGGTTATCCTAAAAAGTCCCCTACTTCGTAGAACATCCTCCATACGAGATTTCCATGAGAAATAGTTAGAACTTCTAAGTACAATATCACAAGGGGTGACCATACTGTAAAATAATGATTGAAATAATAGAAACTAACTGTCTGGATGCAAAGAGCTCAAAACAATATGCAGTTTTAAAAAAAATGGCACTGAAAACTGATTTTGGATGATGAAGCTATGCTTGATCAAAGAAAATGTTGAAGATGTCGCCAATAGTGTCGTGGCAGATATTAACTTGATCAACTAAAAAAAAGAACCCGCATCTTCCCAAGATCAACCTTTGGCAATCACTTTACAATAAAGTTGCTTTTGAGTGAATCACTTTTGTAGAATAAGTGATGTTCACTTTTACAATAATGTTACTTTAAATAGTGCGGCAATAAATTAAAAGACTTAAGTGACTCACTTTTTATTTTATTTTATTTTAGTGAGATGCACTTTTACAATAAGGTAACTTGAAAATAGAAATTGCATGCACTAAAAAGTAGCTTAATAAGACTTGAACTCAAGACCTATTAAGGAATAAAGCAACTTTGGACCAAGTGAGCTAAGTTTAAAAGGTACATAAAAGAATGGAAAGAGGAAGGGTTTTTTTTGTTTGTTTTTTGTTTTACTCTTCTCTCTCATTCTCTGTGCTTGCCTTTTTTTCCTGCAAATCACCAAAAAAATGAAAAACAAAAACAAAAAAATGTATTCCTCATAATGGGGTTAGATCTTGGTTAGCTTACCCAGAAAGTCTATGTTTTAAAGTTTTCTCATTATTTCTAATTTTCCATGACCACACAAGGTGCACAGCAAAGAGCATACGTAGCCGAGAAGATAAGAAAAAAAACTTTCCCTTTCTATTTCTGATTCGCTGCGATCACACAAGGTGCATGACAAATAGCATATGCAGCCAGGGAAGGCAGTAGTATGAGACTAAAACAATAAATATCTAATAATAAAACTGATAAAATATGAGAGATTTAAAAAAAAATGAAAAAAATCCATCACTGTAACATTATACCTTTAGATTTTCCGGAATGGGTGTTTCTGGATCAAACGGATACGGTTTTCGGTGAAACAAAAACTATTTCCCAATGGAAATGGCACCACAGACACAATGGAACAGATCCCATAGGCCACAAATGGACATAAAATCTATAGCTAGAAACCGTTTCAAATTTTCGGCAACACCGGTTCCATATCTTGATCAGAACCAAAAGCAGCTCTTCATAAACGCTATGATACCATGTTTGGGTACACAGGGTACTCCCAAAAGACAAAACACCTTGAGAAACTACTTCACACAAATATATCATAGATCAACACACCGATGTTTGTCACGTGGTTAAAACCCTTGAGAGGAAAACACTCCACGACCCCATCCAAATAGCTACTTGGAGCAATTTATTATGCAAAAGAAAGAAAGTTACATATGAGATTCTCATAATCGATCAACTAGCCAAGGACCATCCATGCTCTTTAAATAGAGATAATGGACCAATTGGGTGCTAAGCTATGGATCAATGGTGGGTATGATCTAAGAGAAGTTGAACCGTCATATCACTCTATGTCTAGAACATATCTTGACTGTTGGATTAGAATATTTACAAATGCATACTAAATAAACACACTTTTACCTAATGGATATATTACACAAGTTGATCTTAATTAACTCCTAAGTGTCTAAATATCCTAACACCTGTGTGTTTCTAATTTGTTTTAAAGCCTATTTTCTTAGTTTTTATGATTTTGTCTTGATGATAAAGGTTATATAATGTTTATATTTTCTCTTAGAGATCCTTATATGAAATTGTTTAGACCCCTGTGTTAAACCTTACTTCTTTTTCCTTCTTTCTTTTTACCTTATGCATAGGATAGGAATTATGTTATGTAATTTAACTCATTGTATTGATCTGTAATTAAACCTTTAATTTAAGTTGTTCCTTTGTATATAATCTTTAAATTATATGCATTAATAGATTAGGTGTTTATAATATAATTTGTTCTTTTAAATTATACAATTGTGAAAAGGATCTATAAGATAGAACTGAAATCATCCTTGTAAGTTTTATGTTTGTCCATAAACTATATCTACCCTCATATAGTATTTTGTAAATAGGAGTTTATTTGTGTATAAACAATCATGTTTACTATTTCCTGTAACTGGACATTTCTCAGTTTACACATTTTTGTGGAGATCAAACTAGACTTAATCCCATTTAGCTTTTACACTTCTTTTGAGAGCCATTTTGATACCTCTCCTTCCCCAGTTCCTATTACAGTAATGCCTACCCTCAGAATAATCAAGGAAAGTGGAACTGAAATGATTTAGTTAGTGTATGTATATTTATTCATTGTGAATCATTCCTTATCATCCTCTTAAGTGAGATAAATCTCCTTCAATAAAACAGTTTCATTGTCACAACATTGTTCATGATTGGATACCACTATGCCTTGACCTTTGTTTTATTAACTTAATCATATTAGATCCTTAGAAGTTCAACTTAATGTCTCTTGATCTTTAGCTTATCAAATTATTACCACGATACTCTCTACCTTCGCATATATTTTGTAGAAACTCTAAGCCTACTAACCCTGGTTGATAATTAAATATTAGGTCAATTATTCAAGACAATGTTTTTCCCAACACGATCGGAGGAACAAAAATATTCGTCGGGGTACAATGAAATACAATATACAAGTGAATACATTTTGATATTGCAAATACATCAACACTCCCTCTTAAATAGGAATGTATTCTCTTGATACAGTTCATCAACACAAGTCTTCATCATGGGATCATCATCATCATTTCTACCACTATCTCGAGAAAATGGTGCTATCTCTCAAATCTACTCATCATAGGAATTTCTATAGAACCGACCCTTTTTCATGTTGGAAGTAGTCCTAGCCTCCATTTAGGTATTCAACTACAGTGCCAGCCCTTTTTCATGCTGGATGTAGGTCTCATCATCTTCATCACTTATATCTGACCATGGCAGGCCTAGCCTACCACCATGTTGAAAAGGCTCTACACTTACGACCATGGGAGGCCCACCTTTCCACCATGTAGGAAAGGATCTACACTTACATCTGACCATGGGAGGCCCACCCTTCCACCATGTCGAAAAGGCTCTGCACTTACATCCAACCATGGGAGGGCTAGCCTACCACCATGTCAGAAAGGCTCTACACTTACATCTGACCATGGGAGGCCTGTCCTGCCACCATGTTGAAAAGGCTTTCCACTTACATCCAGCCATGGGAGGCCCAGCCTTCCACCATGTCAGAAAGGCTCTATAGTTACATCTAAACATGGGAGGCCCAACATGCCACCATGTAGGAAAGGATCTACACTTACATCCGACCATGGGAATCCCATCCTGCTACCATATCAGAAAGGCTCATGTGTATCTACGTTTTCCATACTCATAACTTCCCCTTCAAGGGAGCCTCGATCTGAAGAACACTAAGCTTCTCTCCGAAGTACTCAAACTTCACTCTGGCTAATGGCTTGGTTAATACATCAGCTATCTGCTTTTCTATCACAACATATTGGAGCTTCACTACTCCTCTCTACACCATATCCCTGATATAGTGATATTTGATCTTGATATGCTTCAACATGTCATGGAACACTGGGTTCTCTGACAACTTCACACAACTCTGGTTGTCACATTATATATAAGTACCATCCAACTAGAGATCAAACAAATCATACAGTAGCTTCCTCATCCACACTGCCTCACAACTAGACGAACAAGTTGTGACATACTCTGCTTCAGATTTACTCAATGCCACATAGGACTGCTTCCTGCTAAACCAAGAGATCACACCCAATCCCATATTGAAGTAGCGCCCCAAAATGATCTTCATATCATTGACACTACCTTCCCAATCCGAATCCAAATAACCCTCTATGTTAATCTTCTAATTTGCCTCAAATTTGAGCCCATAATCAACAATTCTCTTCAGGTACCTCAGAATAATCTTTGTAGCAATCAGGTAAACATGTCTCGGATCCATCGGGAACTGGATCAATGTGTTCACAACAAAGAAAATATTTGGTCTCGTATTTGTTAGGTACATCAATGACCCAATCATATGATGATATATCGTGGCATCGACTGACTCTAATGAAGCATCACTCAATAGCTTCATGTTCGATGCCATAGGTGTGGCCATGGCCTTATAGTCCATCATCTTGAACCTCTTCAAGATGTCCATTTCATACTTCCCTTGTCCAAGGGAGATTCCATCTGCATTCTGCCACACCTCCATGCCTAGAAAGTAGTGCATCATACCCAAGTCCTTCATATTAAACTCAACAGCAAGCTTCCTCTTTGTGTTATCAATCAAACCATCCTCACTTGTCACAAACAGGTCATCTACATACAGTAGGAGTATCACTAAGTTCCCTTCCTCAACCTTGTAGTAAAGGTTGGAATCCTCTTTACTCCTAGTAAATCCCAAACTATTCAGGAAGCTATCAATCATGTCGTACCATGTCCTGGGTTTCAAACCATACAAGGCCTTCTTCAATTTGCACACATGAGTCTCCCTATAATGTGTCTCAAATCTGAGTGGCTGCTCCACATACACTTCCTCTTCCAATACACCATTCAAGAACGTGGTCTTGACATCCATCTGGTGTATCTTCCATTTCATCACTGCGGCTATAGAAAGTACTGATCTGATGGAAGTGTATCTGGCTACAGGTGAAAAAAATTCTTCAGAATCTATCCCTTCCTTATCGGAGAATCCACGTGCCACAAATCTTGCTTTATATTTCTCTATGCTACCATATGTAGCATGCTTGGTCTTGTAGATCCACTTGTAAGTCACAACAAACTTTCCTTCTAGTCTTGGTACCACATTCCAAACATCATTCTTCATAGCATCCTTCCAGTCTTTCTTTTATGTCGCTTCTTCATAGTTGGAAGGTTCTTTATCGATGATGTCACACAGTAGAGATACATAACTGGAGTATGGCCTAGGTCTCTTCCTTTATTTATGTATTCCTTCTAGAGTGCCATATCTTTCTACACCTAGGATATCCTTTCATACCCATGTTGGTTTCCTCTTGTAATAATTCTTCTCATGGGGTGGATCTACAGGTTAATGAGGTTCTTCCATTTCTCGATCTTCTTCTGGAGTTGCTTCATTCATTGTTGTATCTCGGATCCTAGGTACTTCTGTTTCTTCAAGGTCTTCAAAATGTCTCTTTCTGGATTTGTTGTAAGCTGAGTCTTCATCAAATTTCATGTCTCTACTGATGTTGATCTTCTTTAATCCTAGGAAATATATTTTGTAGTCCTCTGAGCTTTCACTATATCCCACAAATATACCTTCTTTCCTGAAGGATCTAACTTCATCCTCTTTTCTTTCAGAATGTGTATGTACACCAGAAAGCCGAATTTTCTGAGATGGTTGACTTCTAGTTTCTTTCCAAAGAACACTTCTTCTAGTGTCTTGTTCTCAATTAATCTATGCAGAGTAAGATTCTGTACATACATAGTTGTCCTAGTAGCTTCTTCCCATAGATGCATAGGAAGATCCTGATCATGAAGCATTGCCTTTATTGCTTCAATAATTGTTCTATTATTCCTTTCTACAACTTCATTCTGTTGTGGATTATATGGATTGGTCAACTCCCTCTTAATCCATGAATCTATACATAATTACTTGAATTCATCTGATGTGAATTCTCTGCCAATGTTTGATCGAAAGGTCTTGATTTTCTTCTTTGTGTGGTTCTCGATCAAGGCTTTGAATTCCTTGAACTTAATGTTAGATTTTTATAATTTAAGCTAGCATTAACTTAGGATCTTAACTGAGAGAATAACAAGCACAAAAATCAAACACATAAGAGAATGAACACAAATATTTTCCTCAGGGAAACCATAAAGGAGAAAAGCCCACAACTTCCTCAGAGATAGAATCAGCACCAAATAGCAAAGCCCCAAAAACAGTAAGATGATATCCCAATAGCAGTAGCCTCTTTCTTTCTAGCCCCAACAACTTCTTCTTCCTCAGCTATGCACTACAACTGAGTGTGAGTGAGTGTGTGATAAATAGAGAGGCTCACTCTCTATTTATACTAATTCCCAACTTGAAAATGACTCACTAGGTCCGAGTTCTCTAGGAGAGTCTAATAAACCTAGTGGCCCGGAACTGTGGGGACTTTAACCCTTGAACAATAGGAGGGTTACCCACACTGACTTGACATTAATTGTTTACATTATAGATCCTCTCAATAGGTACATCGAGGCATGACATGACTCAAATACATTATAGACACTTCCCAAAATAAACATCGGGGTACAAGACATAAGATATACAAGTGAATACATTTTGAAGTTACAAATACATCAACACTCTCTCTTAACTAGGAAGGTATTCTTTCAACACAATTTTCAGCACTGGTCTTATTATCTGTATCGATTGGATCATCTCATCATCTTCATCTTCAAGTTTTGTTCTAAGTCATCTTCTTCTTTAAGTCTTGTTCATCATGGGATCTGGATCATCACGACTACTAGATCATCACTGCTAGATCATCATCACTGTATCATCATCAAATCTGGATCTTCACTTGATCTGGATCATCATCAAGTCTAGATCATCATCACATCTGGATCATCACTTGATCTAGATCATCATCAAGTTTGGATCATCATCATCGGTGCTATCTCATAATGGTGCTATCTCTCGATTCTTCTCATCACGGGAAGTTCTACAGAGCGAGGCCTTTTTCATGCTGGTTGTAGGCCTACCCTTCATGTAGGTCTTCAGCACTTATATCTAACCCTAAGTCAGAGTGGCCTAACCATCTCTTACATATGACCTCATCTTGTCAGAAAGGCATGCCCATCACTCACATCTGACCTCATGTTGTCAGAAAGGCCTAGCACTCACATCTGACCATGTGTAAACACATCGTGCTAGAATGGCTCAGCAGTTACATCTGACCTCATCTCGTCAGAATGTCTTAGCATTTACATCCTACCTCATCTTTTCAGAAAGGCTCTGCACTTACATCCAACCTCATCTTGTCAGAAAGGATCTGAACTTAAATTTGACCATGTTCAAAAACATCACATAAAAAGGGCTCTTAGTCCCAAACTGAGGATTCCTAATAACTAACCAAGTGCCTCCATTCTCCCAAAGAATGGCATCAACCCTTATATCTGATCAAGTGGGAACACATCCCTCAATCACATCAGAATGGCCATGCACTCACATCTGATCATGTAAGAATACATCCCACAGTCATATCAGAATGGCCCTCAGTCCCAGACTGAGTATTCATGGTAACTGACCAAGTGCCTCCATTCCAAGAATGGAATTCAGCACTTATATCTAATCATGTAGGAACCAATCCTACAGTCACATCAAAATGGCTCAGCACTCACATCTGACATGGAAGGAACCAAATCCTCTCACCATGAAAGAGTGGCTCAGCCCTTACATCTAATCATGGAAGGAACCTAATCCTCTCACCATGTCAGAATGGCTCTAGCACTCACATCTGACATGGAAGGAACCAAATCCTCTCACCATGACAAAATGGCTAAGCCCTTACATCTGACCATGGAAGGAACCTAATCCTCTCACCATGTAATAATGGCTCTAGGTCTCATCATTTCCCTTTGGAGGGAACCTTGATCTAGAGAACACCAAGCTTCTCACTGAAGTACTCAAAATTCACTCTGGCTAATGGCTTCATCAACACATCAGCTATTTGTTCATCCATCACAACATACTGGAGCTTCACTGCTCCTCTTTGCACCATATCCTTGATATAGTTATACTTGATCTCGATATTCTTCGACTTGTCATGGAACACTGGGTTCTCTGACAACTTCACACAACTCTCGTTGTCGCAATATATACAAGTAGCATCCAAGTGGAGATCAAATAAATCAGACAATATCTTTCTCAGCCACACTACCTTGCAACTAGCTGAACAAGCTGCGACATATTCTGCTTCAGCTGTACTCAGTGCCACACAGGACTAATTCCTGCTAAACCAAGAGATCACACCTGATACCATACTAAATTAGCATCCTGAAGTTCTCTTCCTATCGATGGAACTCCCTACCCAATCTAAATCAACATAACCCACCAGGTTAATCTTTTGATTTTCCCCGTACTTGATCCCATAATCAACTGTAACCTTCAGGTACCTCAGAATATGATTTGGAGCAATAAAGTGAACATGTCTCGGATCTCTCAGGAATTGGCTCAAGGTGTTCATAGCAAAGAAAATATATGGTCTTGTGTTCGTCAGGTACATCAAGGACCCAATCATCTGATGATACATCATAGCATCAACCGCTTCTGATGAAGCATCACTCAATAGCTTCGGGTTCAATTCCATAGGTGTGGTTATGGCCTTGCATTCCATCATCTTGAATCTCTTAAGAATCCCTACTACATACTTCCCTTGTCCAAGGAAGATTCCATCTATATTCTGCCACACCTCCATGCCTAAGAAATAGTGCATCATACCCAAGTCTTTCATTTCAAACTCGGCATCAAGTTTCCTCTTTGTATCAGCAATCAACCCATCCATACCTCTTACAAATAGATCATCTACATATAGTAGGAGTATCACTGGATTTCCATCTTCAACCTTGTAGTAAAGGTTGGAATCTGCTTTACTCTTGGTAAAGCCCAAACTAGATAGAAAGACATCAATTATGTCCTACCATGTCCTAGGTGCCTATTTCAAACCGTACAAGGCTTTCTTCAATCTACACACATGAGACTCCCTATCATCTGTCTCAAAATCGAGTGTCTACTCCAAATACACTTCCTCTTCTACTACACCATTCAAGAAAGTAGTCTTGACATCCATATGGTGTATCTTCCATTTCATCAATGCAGCCAGAGAAAGTACTGATCTCATGGAAGTGTATCTGGCTACAGGTGAAAAAATTTCTTCATAATCTATTCCTTCTTTCTAGGAGAAACCATGAGCCACGAATCTTGCTTTATATTTCTCTATGTTGCCATTTGCAGCATGCTTGATCTTGTAGATCCATTTGGAAGTTACAATGGATTTCCCTTCTAGTCTTGGGACAACATCTCAAACATCATTTTTCATGATCGATTGATACTCTTCGATCATAGCCTCCTTCCATTCTTTCCTTTCTGTCGCTTCTTCATAGTTGGAAGGTTCTTTATCAATAATGTCACATAGCAAGGCTACATAACTGGAGCAGGACCTAGTTCTCTTTCTTCCTCTGTGTGTTTCTTCTAAAGGTCCATATCTTTCTACACCTTGGATAATTTCACGTACCCAAGCAGGTTTCCTCTTATGAGGATTCTTCTCCTGAGGTGGATCTATAGGTTCTTGAGGTTCTTCTAATTCTCGATCTTCTTTTTGAATTTCTTCATTCATGGTTGTATCGTGAATTCTGGGTGCTCTTATTTCTTCAAGTTCTTCAGTCGGTCTCTTCCTGTATTTGAGGTAGGCTGAATCTTTGTCAAATGTTACATATCAACTAATTTTAATCTTCTTGAACCCTAAGAAGTATATTCTGTAATCCTTCGAGCTTTCAGAATATCCCACAAATATACCCTTCTTTTCTGAAGGATCTAACTTCGTCCTCTTTTCTTTCGTAATGTGTATGTATATAGGACAGTCGAATGTTCTGAGATGGATGACTTCTAGTTTCTTTCCAGAGAAGACTTCTTTAGGTGTCTTTTTCTCGAGTACTCTGTGTAGAGTACGATTCTGTACATACAATGTTGTTCTGGAAGCTTCTTCCCATAGATGCATGGGAAGATCTTGATCATGAAGCATGGCCCTTGTTGCTGCCATGATCATTCTGTTCTTTCTTTTTGCAATCCCATTTTGTTGTGGATTATATGGATTGGATAAATCCCTCTTTGTTAGAATAATCAACCCATATTTAATCACCTAAGACATTAATTAATCCAATTTTGTCTTATTTGCCTAGTTTCCATATTCCACCTTATGCAAGTTGTCCTCCACACATCCAAAGTGGTCAAAATTGCTAAATTTGAGTCATGGAGTGCTTGGGGAACCACTTGGAATCAAATCTACTTTATTTTTGGCCTTCCTAGCGCATGTCTGCTTTTTCTACTTTATTGCCTGCTTTTTCTGAGTTTTAAGGCAATTGGAAAAGTTTGACTAGGTGAAGTTAACTTGTTTTTTGTCCTCATCATCCTCCACTCTTTTCTCCTAATAAAAGAATGTATGAGTTTTCCTTCCATCATATATTAGCTTTCCTAATTTATTTTTCCAATTTGTGAGCTCCTAGACATATTTGGAAACTGCTTTATGCACCTATGGGGGATTTGCTTAGATTTAGTAAGCCTGCTTTTGACCAAATTCGAATGGCATCATTTTGCATTCGAATCTCTCATGTAATTATTTTATTGTGGTAGCCTATGAATTCATAGGGTTTCCTATTGTACACTTATTCAATACAGATTAGTGTTTTGCTCCATATTCAGTCTCCTTTGTGAGTAATTTGCATGTGTAATTGGCATTTTTTGTGAGTGTAATTGTTCTAACACCTGGGTTCAATTTCCACATGGTATCAGAGCCTTTGTATATTGATTTCTCTCCTTCCAAATTGTTATTATAGGTTTGAAATTATTGACTGGGAGCATTCTGCTGACTGAAGGGACAATTTCTAAGCTATGGATCAATCTCAGAAGATCATCTTGAATCCATTTAACTTCTTTGAATGGAAATAAAAGATGGAGATATTGTTAGAGAGAAATTCCTCTATAGAGTGACTATGGAAATAGAAGTAGAGACCAATGCAGATGTAGAGAAGATTAAATGGCACAACAGGAGGGATGAGGCCTATGGTCTCCTATGTCTGAGCATATCCAGAGACCTCCTTTTCCATCTTGATGGATTAACATCACCAAATGAAGTATGGGAGAAGCTTGTTGAGATTTTTGGTAAGACATATGAGATGAGGGGACATCAAATTAAAAATGAATTGATCTCCCTGAGTCCCAATAGCTTTGAATCCCTGCAACTCTATTTTTCCAAGTTCAAAGCACTTGTTTTGCAGTTAAAACAATGTGGGATCGAAAAGAAGGATGAGCAACTGGTTTTGGCCATACTCTCAAAGCTTGACCCTGACTATTCAATGTTTGTATCGACCTTCCATGCCACAAAACTGATAGCTCGAGCCTGGAAAATGCCTAGCCTTGCAGATTTCATGGAATCTCTCACAGAAGAACAAGATAAATTGGTGATGATGGGCACCATCAAACCTTCCAAATACCAAGCTCTGGTTGCTAGAGATTTGAAGGTGGATTCAAAAGGCAACAAGAAATCTAAGAAGCCACCTGAGCAAAAGAGAGACAAGAACAAGTCTCCAGAGGAGCCTCAAGGTTCCAAGAAGAACCCCCATAAGAAGAAGAACAAAGGAGAAATTAGCAAGTGCACATACTGCAGTAAGGGCAATCATTCTAAAAGCTCCTGCATGAAGAAGCAAATTGAGATGCTGACCCAACTCCTAGAGAAGAATGGCATCTCCCTTCTAGACAGCTCAAAGAAGAGGGAAGGAGGATCAAATTCAGAAGACAGAGAGAGAGAGTTCATGCATTGGTTGCTGGCACATCAAGCTCACCTAGTTTCATCATTGATTCTGGAGCTTCAAGACATATGGTTTCAACCAAGTAGGCATTCACCTCACTTGACATGTCGAAACGTCCACCAATTGTACTGGGAGATGACTCTCTCACTGAACATTTGGGAAAAGGGAGGATTGATCTTGACCATGGTAAGTTTAGCAATGTATTGTATGTTCTAGGTATTGCCTATAACCTTTATCAGTGTATCAGATGACCCACACGGGGTCTCCAAAGAAATTCATATTCTCCCCTGATGAAGTTGAGATCACAGAGTTCTCAAGTGGTAAAGTCATTGCAAAAGGAATTGCAAATCACACTTCGAAGGTATACATGTTCTCACACTTCCTACCCTACTCACACTCCTCTGCTCTTCTGATTCATGCTAATGAGGAAAGCAAGATTTGGCATGAAATATTTGGCCACCTAAATTACAAGTATCTTTCTGATCTTAGTGAAAAATAAACGGTCATAGGGTTACCAAAGATTAAGTTTTCCAAAGGAGTCTGTCAAGGTTGCATCTTAGGAAAACACCCAAAGCATAAATTTGAGAAAGCTAGTCATGAGAGAACCTATGCACCTCTTGAGTTGATCCACAGTGATGTTGCTCTCCCATTTCCTCATATGTTAATGAGTCAGGACAAATATGCATTGACATTCATAGATGACTTTTCCAGGTATTCATGGGTTTACTTCCTGAAACACAAGTCTAAAGTTTATGGCTTCTTCAAAGTCTTTAACGCTTTGGTTGAAAACCAGTCTGGGACGAAACTCAAGGTACTCATATCTGACAATGGTGGTGAGTATGTCAAGTTTTATTTCATTCAATATTGTGTAGATGTAGGTATTCAGATGCAGCATTCTATCATTTACACACCACAGCAGAATGGTGTTGCTGAGAGGAAGAACAGATCACTGAAAGAGATGGCAACATGCATGATGGAGGCTAAGACTTTGCCACCAAAGCTTTGGGACGAAGCTATAAACTATGCAGCCTATATCCATAATAGTGTGCCTCATAAACAGCTTGATGGTATGACTCCTTTCAAATCATGGAGTGGGCACAAGCCAGATGTGACCCATTTCAGGATTTTTGGCTCAAGGGCTTGGGCTAGAATTCCAACAGAAAAGAGAAAGGCTTTGCAGCCCCAAATCCAAGAGTTTCTATTTTTTGGGTAGTCTAAAGATTCAAAAGGGTACAATTTGATCAATTTGAGCACAAACAAAACCTTCATTGAAAGGTGTGTTCAGTTCCAAGAAGAGCCCCTAGCAGCAATGGAAGTTGGAGAATCCTCTTCACCACCAAAACATTTGAATGTAAGTGAAGAGATAGTTGAACTTGCTGATTCTGATATGTCTAATAATTATGATTTAATTTCATATCCTAATAGTCCTACAATACCAAAATCGGCAGCGAATACCATTCATGTAGCTGGAGAACTAGCTGGAAATCCTAATGATCCTAGGAGGACTAGATCTCAGTTTGAGAGTGCTTTGTGCATGAAAGATCCTATGTTTGCATAGAAATTCTATCTGATGGTTGAATCATACCCACAGACATATTAATATGTATCAAATTATCCAAGATGGTAAACATCCATGAAATAAGAGTTCAGCTCACTCCAGAAGAACAACACTTGGGAGCTGGTTGATCTTCCCCCAGGAAGGAAGCTAGTTCAGTGTAAGTGGGTTTACAAAACCAAATTTGCTGCTAATGGTTCACATCTGAAATAAAAGGCCATATTGGTAGCCAAGGGATACTCATAGGTACATGGCATAGACTACAATGAGATCTTTGCACCAGTGGCAAAGATGGACTCCATCAGGCTAGCCTTAGCCATTGCAGATCCGAAGCAGTGGGAGGTACATCACATGGATGTGAAGTGTGCTTTCTTGAATGGAGATCTCACTGAAAATATTTACATGCAGCATCCTCAAGGATTTTCTACTAATCCATCTCTTGTGTGCAGGCTAAAGAAGTCATTGTATGGGCTTAAGCAAGCCCCCAGGGCTTGGTATGCCAAGATTGATAGCTTTCTGCTATCACTGAATTTCGTTCGATGCAAGTCAGATCAAAATGTCTATTTGAAGATGATTCATGGTTCATTAATGATCATTGTTTTGTATGTTGATGACCTTCTAATTACAGGAATCTCAAAGGATGAAATTGCCTCCTTGAAGGATGCAATGAACCATGCCTTCTCAATGACTGATTTGGGATTATTGAGCCAATTCTTGGGGCTCGAGATTGCTCAAACCAAATATGGAATAAAATTACATCAGTCCAAGTATGCCTTGTATTTGCTGAACAAATTCAACGTGAATAATTGCAAGCCAAGCAAGACTCCTTTCCTTTCAGGAGTTAAGCTTAAAGAAGATGATTCTTCACCTATGGTAAACAATACACTGTATAGGCAATTGATTGGATGTTTGTTGTATCTTACACATACTTGACCTGATATTTCTTATGTAGTAAGTGTGGCTTCAAGATACATGGATCAGCCTCATGAGATCCATTGGAGAGTAGCCAAAACGATCCTTAACTTTGTTCAGGGAACAAGGACTCATGGGATCTTCTACAAAGCTAAATATGATCTTGATTTGATTGGGTTTACTGACAGTGATTGGGTAGGTGACAACAAAGATCAAAATTCAACATCAAGATATGTGTTCATGCTTTCTGAAGGACCAATCAGCTGGTCAAGAAAGGAATAGAGTGCCATTGCACCCTCATCTACAGAAGCAGAGTACAGAGGAGTTGTAAATGCAGCAACTCAATGTTTATGGTTGCAGGGGTTACTTGGTGAGTGTGGCTTCGAATCATAATAATCAACTACTGTATATTGTGATAATCAGAGTACCATTCAAATCTGCAATGATCCATTTTAGAAACAAAGAACCAAACACATTGAGATCCATATGCACTACATCAGACAGCTTGTGCATGATGGCACCATTCACCTACTCTTCTGTTCATCTTCAGAACAAGTAGCAGATATATTCACCAAATTTTTTCATGAGAAGACATTCAGCAATATCAAATCACTACTGGGAATTGCTTATCATGCTGTGAAGCATGAGTGATGACGATATTTTCAAATTTTGTTTTACTGTCCATGTTTAAGGGAGGATTTTTCCCACTGGGTTTTTGCCTCTTTCCTTGGTTAAATGGATATGCAGTATGTAAAGGGTGACTAATCCTTCTTGCTAGGACCTATAATTTTCTGATATTTTACTCATAAGTCAAGCTTAAGGAGGGGTGTTAGAATAATCAACCCATAGTTAATCACCTTAGACATTAATTAATCCAATTTTGTCTTATTTGCCTAGTTTCCATATTTCACCTTATGCAAGTTGTCCTCCACACATCCAAAGTGGTCAAACTTGATAAATTTGAGTCATGGATCACTTGGGAAACCACTTGGAATCAAATCTACTTTATTCCTGGCCTTCCTAGAGCATGTTTTCTTTTTCTGCTTTATTGCCTGCTTTTTCTGAGTTTTAAGGCAATTGGGAAAGTTTGACTAGGTGAAGTTAACTTGTTTTTTTTCCTCATAATCCTCCACTCTTTTCTCATAATAAAAGCATGTATGAGTTTTCCTTCCATCATCTATTAGCTTTCCTAATTGATTTTTCCAATTCATGAGCTCCTAGACAGATTTGGAAACTGCTTTATGCACCTATGGGGGATTTGCTTAGATTTAGTAAGCCTGCTTTTGACCAAATTCGAATGGAATCCTTATGCATTTGAATCTCTCATGTAATTATTTTATTGTGGCAGCCTATTACTTCACAGGGTTGGCTATTGTACACTTATTCAATACAGATTAGTGTTTTGCTCCATATTCAGTCTCCTTTGTGAGTAATTTGCATGTGTAATTGGCAATTTTTGTGAGTGTAATTGTTCTAACACCTGGGTTCAATTTCGACAATGGATAAATCCATCTTAATCCCTTAGTCCTTGCATATCTCTTTGAATTCATTTGATGTGAATTATCCGCCATTATCTGATCGAAAGTTCTTGATCTTCTTTTCTTTGTGATTCTCGATCAAGGATTTGAATTCCTTGAACTTGTTGAATACTTCATCTTTGTTCTTCATAAAGTATATCCATGCATTTCTGGAAAAATCATCAATAAAATAAACATAGTATACATACCTGCTTAGTGAACTAGATGACATTGGACTGCATACATCTGAGTGGATGATTTCCAAGATTCCTTTTGCTTAGCTCTCGCTACCTGGAAATGTCTTCTTTGTGTTCTTCTCTTTCGCACATCCTTTGCATACACCTTGATGTTTTTTCTACATTTCTGGGAGACCTTCAACAGCTTTTCTTACAAGTGGTAGTGCTCTATAATGTGTTGGAAACATTTACCATCATACACACTCTTTTGGTCAAATTGGCCTAGTTAAACCACTATCCTAAGTTTAATTGACATCAGTGGAGCATTAATTGACATCATCCAGTCACACCCACGCCTACCTACTGTCAAGGAGGCTAACTTATCCTTCTCCTTCATTCAAGGAGGCTAACTGGAGCACTCGAGGGGTGATCTATGTGACATTAATGCACCTAATTGCTAACTGGTGGTTACAATCAGTTCAACCAGTCAGTTACAGTCAGTTAAGGCACCTCCATTCATTAAATATATTATTTAATGATTATTTATTATTATTTAATGAACTGGAGTCAACAAGGCACCTCCACCAACTTCTGATGGTCAGTTCAGCTTCAGTTAACTTTATCAAGGTTCATTGGAGTCATGCAGGACTAGCACTTGATGGTTGGATTGCTATGACATGTGTTTGATCTCCTTCAGTTGAGATTTAGTCATTTATTGCACTCCAACTTTAGTTAGGGTTTGGTGAGTCAATTAGGGTTTTAGTTAAGTGGTTAACTGAGTGATATTGCATGGCAAAGAGTCAGTTAAGCTAGACTCACTCATTGAATTCGAATTGTCCCTTAGGGATTCGAATTCTTCATGGAGTAAAGCCATTGCTCAGCATGGAAATTGTAACCCATTATTGTTTATAAAATACACAGAGAGGAAACCTATTCTGGTTCCAGTTATTTCCAATTCATGAGTATTTGTTAATTATTCTTTGATGATTTTGATTCCTAGTTCCTAGATCATGTGAAAGAATTAATATGGTATCAGAGCATGTGGTGGGACGAAGAACAATCTCTCAAGAACAAGATTTTTGACAGATTTCTCCATGGAAAGTGAGCAATAGCTCAAAATTCTAGCACTGCACCAGAAGCCAAGGCTTACCACTTAATACCCCAAGTAAAGAACTTGTTGATCAAGCTTGCTTGATCGACTATGCTGGGTGTGATGAAAGCCTAAATGTGCATGCTGTCTTACCTTACGGTGCCCCTTTTGTTTTGATTTGTAGGTTTTATCAGGTAAAACTTCAAATGGACTCATCAATCCCTCTTCTCACCCCATTCACAAGCTATTCGAAATGGAAGTTGAAGATGATTGCATCTCTGAAGAGACAAGGTATTTATGAGGTTTCTATTGGACTTGGAAGAGAGTCTTATGAGAATGAGAATGACTAGCTAAATGAAAATGATAGAGCTGTTGGAACAATATGTCTGGCCCTTGATGATAGCTTGTACTACCTTAATCTTGGTTCTACTGAATACCCAAAGGATCTCTGGATAAAATTGGATAGAACCTTTGGAAAGCACAATGAGGATTATAATAGTACTTTGGATATCACAGCCAGCACCACAAGATTTCTTTACTCAAAAGTCTCGGCCTCTACTCTCTCTGATGAAGTTTTTCAAGATGAAGATGAAGCAGAATCTTCTACACATTCAATTTGAATTGAAGAAAGTCTCCATGAAGTGACTCCTTCTCCTGATGCTCCGGAAGTTCATGAGATCTCTAATGTCTCATTTTCTCATATTTCTAAAATATAAGAAGACATTTGAATCTTTGATATTGAATAAAAACACTGCTGCACTTCCATGCAAACATTCACCGGTGATTTTCCTTTGAATTCTGTGCAAAATTTACCAGTAATTGCTTCCGAAAGTGAGGAGAAATTTGAATTTTCTTCCTCTAATGTTGCTGATGGTGTGAAAATATGTAAAAACTTGGATATTTTTGAAGAAATATCAGATTATAAGAGTGACACATTCATTCCCCATGATCTAGATCTTCCAGCAGGATTGCATGCACCAAAATTCAGAATTTTGAAGAAGAAGAAAATTGTGCATCCACCGTCTCGGTTGACCATAATTTTGGATCTGATATGAACCTTATTGGATTTGATATGATATTATTTGGATCTGATCTGATATTTATTGGTTCAAAATTTCAGGTTCATAAACCTTCAGTACTTCTTGTAGCTTTTCTCATCAACGGTGTGAAGAAACAAGTACCGCAAGTCTCCTTCGAAACTGTTGCTGGGGGTTTGATTTCATTTCACGTTTTTGGATCTATTGTGAAATTATTTAGATATGATTTACATTCTGATATGATATTATTTTTTTCATATTTTAAAATCCAATATCTTTCAGTCATGCTTGTAGCTGCTCTCACCAATTCCGGTGTGAAAAATCAAGTACCGCACTTTCTCTTCAAAACTGTTGATGGGGATTTGGTGTTAGTTTCCTCATATGAGGTTGCTGATATTTTATTTTTTGATTCATTAGCTATTTCAGAATATATATCAGATTATGGAGCTCAAGCATTCACTCTCCAGAGTCCCAGGGATTCTCTACCTTTGGTCACAAGCTCATCTCCTCAAAGAACTAGTAAAGAGGAAGACATTCTGCATCTGCTTGAACACTTGCTCCTAAAAATTGGGGCTGATTTTACCACTCATGGTTTGCTGTTTAAGGCTGCAACATATCAGTTTCTTGAGTGTTCCACACATGGTTCAAATCCTCAAGAACCTTTGCTCTCTCTTCAGATGATTTCAGTTTCTCTACATGGGTCCAGTTTTCACCGTGCAGCTGCTTATATTTCTGATTCAGTTGAGTGCATTGTTCTTCTTCCAAAGTGGAAGATTCCTCCAGACATATTCATTTATTTTGGATTCATAGGTTCACATGCACAGTCTCAAGATGCTACTACATAGAAGAACCAATTCTTGATTTACTGCTTAGTTTGAGGGGGGGTATTTTTCCCATGAGGTTTTCCTCATTTCCTTGGTTATATTAACCAGTTACTTTATTGTACAGGGTGACCTATGGCCTCTGTTTCCAGGGCCCTAGCATTTTATGCATCTATGTTTTCTAACTCTTCCTGAGTATAGCTTAACGGGGTGTGTTGGAGACATTTACCATCATACACACTCTTTTGGTCAAATTGGCCTAGTTAAACCACTATCCTAAGTTTAATTGACATCAGTGGAGCATTAATTGCCATCATCCAGCCACACCCATGCCTACCTACAATCAAGGATGCTAACTTAGCCTTCTCCTACAGTCAAGGAGGCTAACTGGAGCACTCGAGGGGTGATATGTGTGACATTAACGCACCTAATTGCTAACTGGTGGTTACAATCAGTTCAACCAGTCAGTTACAGTCAGTTAAGGCACCTCCATTAATTAAATATATTATTTAATGATTCTTTAATGATTATTTATTATTATTTAATGAACTGGAGTCAACAAGGTGCCTCCACCAACTTCTGATGGTCAGTTCAGCTTCAGTTAACTTCATCAAGGTTCATTGGAGTCAGGCAGGACTAGCACTTGATGGTTGGATTGCTATGACATGTGTTTGATCTCCTTCAGTTGAGATTTAGTCATTTATTGCACTTCGACTTCAGTTAGGGTTTGGTGAGTCAATTATGTTTTTAGTCAAGTGGTTAACTGAGTGAGATTGCATAGCAAAGAGTCAGTTAAGCTAGACTCACTCATTGAATTCGAATTGTCCCTTAGGGATTCGAATTCTTCATGGAGTAAAGCCATTGCTTAGCATGGAAATTGTAACCCATTATTGTTTATAAAATATACAGAGAGGAAACCTATTCTGGTTCCAGTTATTTCCAATTCATGAGTATTTGTTAATTATTCTTTGATGATTTTTATTCCTAGTTCCTAGATCATGTGCAAGAATTAATATAATGCACATGTGCAAGCCTTCTATGCCAAATCTCATTTGGTTCTACCGAGTCATTAACCAAAGCTTGTTCTGGTTGGCCCTTCAATTTGTATAGTCCTCCTTCTTATTCCCCAATCACTACTGCATCATCAAAATACTTTCCCTTTGGCCACATGAGGACTTGGCCATCTACAAATGCAATCCTCATTCCTTTTGCATCCAATGCAGATATGGAGAGGAGGTTCTTCTTTAGTCCAGGTACAAACAATACATCTTTCATCTTGATAGACTTTCCAGATTCTAGCTTGTATGAGGATTCACCACTACCTTTTATTGGATACTAGTAGTCATCTCCGAGTTTCACCTTGTGAGTTGATTCATGTTCAAATAATTTCACAAAGGATTCCTTGAATCCTGTCATATGTTTTGAAGCACCACTGTCTATAAGCCAATCATTGCTACCATGTGTGATGGTTCCCATGAGAGAGGAAATTAGAACATATTCTTCATCACTTGAAGAACCATCACTGTCTTGTTTGTTTCTCTTTGTGGAAGGTTCATCATCCTCTGCAGCATGATCATGATGTCTTCTATTGTTTCCCTTTTTCTTGTGAGAGCTACTTTTGTTTCTAGGACAATCTCTAGAAAAGTGTCCTCTTTCATCACATGTATAGCAAATGAACTTAGACTTATCTCTAGGCTTTATAAAGTTATTCCTTTCATGAGAGTACTTACCTCTATGGTGGCTAGATCTGGTTTTATTGGATTGTACTGTGAGAGATTGATCTTCACTTCCCATATTTTCTTCTCGAGCTCCTTCTTGAGAGCATTCTTCCCATAGTATTCTGAACTTGACTAACTTATTTCTAGCATAGATCCCTTGAATGAAAGAGTCCCATGTCCTAGGGATACCATTCAAGGTGGTCATTACAATATCTACATCCTCCACTTCTTCATCTACTACTTCAAGTTTTTATTTGATCTGGGAGACCCTTGTGAAGTATGACTATATGGTCTCCGCATTCTGTATCTTTACATTCTTCAATTTGTTCCTGAAGGACATCTTCTGGTTTATGTTCTTTCCTTCAAACAATTTGGTTAGGGCATCAAACATAGCTTTAGGTGTCTTTAGGGAGGACACATGTGGTATGAGGTGATCCTTGATTGAATTAGCAATAATCCTCTTATCCATAACCAACTTATTCTTATGTAAGGCCTTAGCCTCATCTCCCTATGGAACTGGAATCTCCTCATTGATGTAGGAATCCAATTCATTTTCTTCCAGGACTAGGGAGATCCTATACTTCCAGGCTCGAAAGTTATCAGCTTCCTCAAGCTTTTCATCAAGCTTAGTATCATGAGACATCTTAACTAAGAACCTCAAATAGAAATACAAAATATTTAGATCTTACCAGGTTAAGATGTCGGATCTGGATCTGGAGCTGAATTTTTGCAATGCTGGTTTAGGAGCATATTAGGGTTTGACTTTCCCGGAGTTTTGTCCAACCAAATGCTTTGATCTTGATCTCTAAACTTCGATTTTGAGGAGGATATCAATCCAAGCCCGGGATCACTCAAAAATTCCACTTTTGTAGAAAGCCCTAATTTCCAGCACCAATGTCAGGTCAAAAATTGAAAATGCTCAGAATCAGATTATGTTTCGACAAAAAGATGCACCCTCGGGAGGAGAGTCATTCCAACCTTATTTTGCTGAAAATCTATGGAAATAGATCTGAAAAGTAGGAAGCCCTAGTTTCTACA
Source organism: Pseudotsuga menziesii (assembly GCA_001517045.1). Lineage (NCBI taxonomy): Eukaryota > Viridiplantae > Streptophyta > Pinopsida > Pinales > Pinaceae > Pseudotsuga > Pseudotsuga menziesii. Next base: position 365,220 of record LPNX010047343.1, read on the forward strand.
GCTGCACGGTGTCTTCTGCTCAGGTTAGCTCTGATACCATGTTAGATTTTTATCATTTAAGCTAGCATTAACTTAGGATCTTACCTGAATGAATAACAAGCACAACAATCGAACACATAAGACAATGAACACAAATATTTTCCTCGGGGAAACCATAAAGGAGAAAAACCCGCAAATTCCTCGGAGATAGAATCAACACCAAATAGAAAAGCTCCAAAAACAGTAAGATGATATCTCGACAGCAGTAGCCTTTTTCTTTCTAACCCCGGCAACTTCTTCTTCCTTATCTATGTGCTACAACCAAGTGTGAGTGAGTGTGTGATAAATAGAGAGGTTCACTCTCTATTTATACTAATTCCTGACTTGACAATGACTCACTAGGGATGAATTTTCTAGGAGAGTCTAATAACCCTAGTGCCCCGGAACTACAGGGACTTTAACCCTTGAACAATAGGAGGGTTACCCACAATGACTTGACATGACTTGTTTACATTATAGATCCTCCCGATAGGAACATCAGGGCATGACATGACTCAAGTACAATATAGACACTTCCTGGAATAAACATCAGGGTACAAGACATAAGATATACAAGTGAATACATTCCGAAGTTACAAATACATCAACACTTATTGAATACTTCATCCTTTCTTTTCAATAAATATATCCATGTCTTCCTAGAAAAATCATCTATGAAAGAAACATAATATACATACCCACTTAATGAATTGGATGACATCGGACCACATACATCATAGTGAATAATTTCCAAGATTCCTTTTTCCTTCCTCTCACTACTTGGAAATATCTTCTTTGTGTCATTTCCCTTCGCACATCCTTTTCAAACGCCTTCATGCTTTTCCTGGATTTTTGGAAGACCTTAAAAAACTTTTCTTGTAAGTGGTAGTTCCCTATAGTGCACATGTGCAAGCCTTCTATGCCAAAGTTCACTTGGTTCTACTGAGTCATGGACCAAAGCTTATTCTGGTTGGTTCTTTAATTTGTATAAGCCTCCCTCTTGCTCTCCAATCACTATTGCGTCATCTATAGTCTTTCCCTTTGGCCACATAAAGAATTGGCCATCTACAAATGAAAACCTCATACATTTTGCATCCAATGCAGATATGGAGAGAAGATTCTTCTTTATTCATGGTACAAACAAGACATCCTTCATCTTCATAGATTTTCCAGATTCGAGCTTATAGGAAGCTTCACCACTACCTTTTATGGGATACTGGTAGTCATCCCCAAGTTTCAATTTGTGGGCTAACTCATGTTCAAATAGTTTCACAAAGGATTCTTTGAATCCCATCATATGATTGGAAGCCCCACTATATATGATCCAATCATTTCTTCCATGTGTAACAGTTCTCGTGAGGGAAGAAATCAAAAAATACTCTCCATCGCTTGAAGAATATTCACTTTCTTCTTTGACTCTCTTCCTGGGAGGTTCATCATCCTCTACAGTGTGAGCATGATGTCTTCTTTTTTTGTCCTTCTTCTTATGAGAGCCACCTTTATTTCTAGGACAAAATCTGGTGAAGTGTCATTTCTCATCACATGTATAGCATCTGAATTTAGATAGATCTCTACTAGATATTTTAGGGTTATCTTTCTGATTCTGGTGAGAATGCTTACCTTTGAGATGATGGTGGTCCCTTTTGATTTTATTGGTGTGTGTTGTGAGAGCTTGATCTTCATGTCCCATATTTTCTTCTCGAGCTACTATTCAAGATTCTTCTTGTGAGTGTTCTTCCCATAACCTACTAAAAGTGATTAACTTTATTCTAGCACAAATACCTTGAATAAAGGAGTTCCATGGAGACCATTCAAGGTGGTCATTGAAATTTCTCTGTTCTCTACTTCTTCTTCCACAGCTTCAAGTTGTTCTTTGATTTGAGAGACCCTTGTAAAGTAGGAATGTATGGTCTCAGCATTCTAGATATTTACATTCCTCAACTAATTTCTCAAAGTCATTTTCTGATTTATATTCTTCCCTTCAAATAGGTTGGTCAAGGAGTCAAACATATCTTTAGGTGTCTTTAGGAAGACACATGTGGTATAAGGTGATCCTTTATAGAATCAGCAATAGTCCTCTTGGCCTTCGCTAAGTTCTTCTTGTGTAAGGCTTTGATCTCATCTCCCTCCGGAATTGGAACCTCTCCACTTATGTAGGTGTCAAATTCATTTTCTTCAAGAACAAGTGAAATCCTATACTTCTATGCTCAGAATTTATCATCTCCTTAAATATTTTCCTCAAGCTTGGTGTGATGAGACATCTTTAAAGAGAATATGAAATCGAAATACAAAATATTTAGATCTTACCAATTTGAGATGTCGAAACTGGACCTGGAGCTGATCTTTTGCAGTGCTAATTTTCTGGTCCAAGATCAAATCAGAGTTTGACTTTCCTGGAGTTCTACCCAACCAAAAACTTCAATATTGGTATCTAAATTTCGATTTTGAGGAGGAGAGAAATCATATGTTGGGCTCACTTAAAAATTCCACTTCTTTGAAAATCCCTAATTTCCCACGGTAGTGACAGACCAAAAATTGAAAATGCCTGAAATCAAATTTTTCTTTGACAGAAAGATGTGCCCTTCAATGGAGAGTTATCCTAGCCTCCTTTTGTTGATGATATGTGGAGAGAGACCCAAAAAGTAATAACCCATAAATTATCCAGCTGCACAGTGTCTTCTTCTCAAGTTAGCTCTGATACCATGTTATATTTTTATCATTTAATCAATATGATCTAGGATATTATCTAAGAGAATAACATGCACCAATAATCAAAAGAAACAAGAGACACAAATATTTTTCCTTGAGGAAACCATAAAAGAGAAAACCCCATAAGTTCCTTAGATATAGAATGAGCATCAATAGCAAAAGTAAAACCCAAAAGTAAAAAGATGATCCCCGACAGTTGTTCTCTCTCTCACTTGTGCAAGTTACTTCTCTCTCACTGTTAGAATAATAAACCCATATTTACCTACCTTAGACATTAATTAATTCAATTTTTGTCTTATTTTCCTAGTTTCCATATTCCACCTTATGCAAGTTGTCCTCCACACATCCATAGTGGTCAAACTTGCTAAATTTGAGTCATGGAGCACTTGGGAAACCTCTTGGAATCAAATCTACTTTATTCCTGGCCTTCCTAGCACATGTCTACTTTTTTTGCTTTATTGCCTGCTTTTTCTGAGTTTTTAGGCAATTGGGAAAGTTTGACTAGGTGAAGTTAACTTGTTTTTTGTCCTCATCATCCTCCACTCTTTTCTCCTATGAAAAGAATGTATGAGTTTTCCTTCCACCATCTATTAGCTTGCCTAATTGATTTTTCCAATTCGTGAGCTCCTAGATAGTTTTGGAAACTGCTTTATGCACCTATGGGGGATTTGCTTAGATTTAGTAAGCCCGCTTTTGACCAAATTCGAATGGAATACTTATGCATTTGAATCTCTCATGTAATTATTTATTGTGGAAGCCTATGAATTCATAGGGTTGGCTATTGTAAACTTATTCAATACATATTAATGTTCAGCTCCATATTCAGTCTCTTGTGAGTAATTTGCATGTGTAATTGGTAATTGTTGTGAGTGTAATTGTTCTAACACCTGGGTTCAATTTCCACATGGTATCAGAGCCTTTGTAGATTGATTTATATCCTTCCAATTTGTTATTACAAGTTCAACATCATTGACTGGGAGCATTCTGCTGACTGAAGGGACAATTTCTGAGCTATGGATCAATCTCAGAAGATCATCTTGACTCCATTTAAATTCTTTGAATGGAAAGCAGAAATGGAGATACTGTTGAGAGAGAAATGCCTCTACAGAGTGACTATGGCAATAGAAGTAGACCCCAATGTAGCTGCAGAGAATATTAAATGGCACAATATGAGGGATGCGGCCTATGGTCTTCTGTGTCTGAGCATATCCAGAGACCTCCTTTTCCATCTTGATGGATTAACATCACCGAATAAAGTATGGGAAAATATTGTTGATCTTTTTGGTAAGACAGATGAGATGAGGGGACATCAAATTGAAAATGAATTGATCTCCCTGAGTCCCAATAGCTTTGAATCCCTGCAACTCTATTTTTCCAAGTTCAAAGCACTTGTTTTGCACCTAAAACAATGTGGGATCAAAAAGAAAGATGAGAAACTAGTTTTGGCCATACTTTTGAAGCTTGGCCTTGACTATTCAGTGTTTTCTTTTACCTTCTATGCCACAAATTTGACAGCTCGAGCCTGGAAAATGCCTCGCCTTGCATATTTCATGGAATCTCTCACACAAGAACAAGATAAATTGGTGATGATGGGCACCATCAAACCATCCAAAGACCAAGATCTGGTTGCTAGAGATTCGAGGGTGGATTCAAAAAGCAAGAAGAAAGCTAAAAATCCACCTGAGCAAAAGAGAGACAAGAACAAGTCTCCAGAGGAGACTCAAGGTTCCAAGAAGAACCCCCAGAAGAAGAAGAACAAAGGAGAAATGAGCAAGTGTGCATACTGCAGTAAGGGAAATCATTCTGAAAGCTCCTGCATGAAGAAGAAAATAGACATGCTGACCCAACTCCTGGAGAAGAATGGCATCTCCCTTCTAGACAGCTCAAAGAAGACGGAAGGAGGATCAAATTCTGAAGACAGAGAGAGAGTTCATGCATTGGTTGCTGGCACATCAAGCTCACCTAGTTTCATAATTGATTCTGGAGCTTCAAGACATATGGTTTCGACCAAGGAGGCATTCATCTCACTTGAAATGTTGAAATTTCCACCAATAGTACTGGGAGATGACTCTCTCACTGAAATTTTGGGCAAAGGAAGGATTGATCTTGACCATGGTAAGTTCAGCAATGTGTTGTATGTTCTAGGTCTTGCCTCTAACCTCTTATCAGTGTATCAGATGACCCACATAGGGTCTCCAAAGAAGGTCATATTATCCCCTGATGAATTTGAGATCACAGAGATCTCAAGTGGTAAATTCATTGGAAAAGGAGTTGCAAATCACACTTCGAGGGTATACATGTTCTCACACTTCCTACCCTACTCAAACCCCTCTTCTCTTCTGATTCATGCTAATGAGGCAAGCAAGCATTGGCATGAAATATTTGGCCACCTAAATTACAATTATCTTTCTGATCTTAGTGAAAAATAAATGGTCATAGGGTTACCAAAGATTAAGTTTTCCAAAGGACTCTTCTAAGGTTGCATCGTAGGAAAATACCCAAAGCATAAATTTGAGAAAGCTAGCCATGAGAGATCCTCTGTACCTCTTGAGTTGATCCACAGTGATGTTTCTAGCCCATTTCCTCATATTTCAATGAGTCAGGCCAAATATGCATTGACATTCATAGATGACTTTTCCAGGTATTGCTGGGTTTACTTCCTGAAACACAAGTCTGAAGTTTTTGGCCTCTTCAAAGTCTTTAAGGCTTTGGTTGAAAACCAGTCTGGGAGGAAACTCAAGGTCCTCAAATCTAAAAATGGTGGTGAGTATGTCAAGTATGAGTTCATTCAATATTGTGCAGATGCAAGTATTCAGATGCAGCATTCTATCCCTTACACACCACAGCAAAATGGTGTTGCTAAGAGGAAGAACAGATCACCGAAAGAGATGGCAACATGCATGATGGAGGCTAAGACTTTGCCACCAAATTTTTGGGCCGAAGCTATAAACTATGCAGCCTATATCCAGAATAGGGTGCCTCATAAACAACTTGATGGTATGACTCCTTTCGAAGCATGGAGTGGGCACAAGCCATATGTGACCCATTTCAGGATTTTTAGCTCAAGGGCCTGGGTTAGAATTCCAACAGAAAAGAGGAAGGATTTACAGCCCCAAATCCAAGAGTGTCTATTTGTTGGGTACTCTGAAGATTCAAAAGGGTACAAACTGATCAATTTGAGCACAACCAAATCCTTCATTGAAAGGTGCGTTCAGTTTCAAGAAGAGCCCCTAGCAGTAGTGGAAGTTGGAGAATCCTCTTCACCACCAGAACCTCTGAATGTAAGTAAAGAGATAGTTGAACATGCTGATTCTGATATGTCTAATAATTATGATTTAATTGAAGACCCTAATAGTCCTTCAAGACCAAAATGGGTAGCCAAGACCATTCATGCAGCTGGAGAACTAGTTGGAAATCCTAATGATCCTAGGAGGACTAGATCTCAGTTTGAGAGTGCTCTGTGCATGAAAGATCCTATGTTTGTAGAGAAATTCTATGTGATGGTTGAATTAGACCCACATACATATGAATATGCATAAAATTATCCAAGATGGAAAACAGCCATGGAAGAAGAGTTCGGCTCACTCCAGAAGAGCAACACTTGGCAGCTGGTTGATCTTCCCCCATGGAGGAAGCTAGTTCAGTGTAAGTGGGTGTACAAAACCAAATTTCTGCTGATGGTTCAACTCTAAAGTACAAGGCAATATTGGTAGCCAAGGGCTACTCATAGGTACATGGCATAGACTACAATGAGACCTTTGCACCAGTTGCAAAGATGGACTCCATCAGGCTAGCCTTAGCCATTGCAGCTTCAAAGTAGTGGGAGGTACACCAAATGGATGTGAAGTGTGCTTTCCTAAATAGAGATCTCACTGAAGAGATTTACATTCAGCAGCCTCAAGGATTTTCTACTAACCCATCTCTTGTGTGCAGGCTAAAGAATTCACTGTATGGGCTTAAGCAAGCCCCCAGGGCTTAGTATGCCAAGATTGATAGCTTTCTGCTCTCACTGAATTTTGTTCAATGAAAGTCAGATCCAAATGTCTATTTGAAGCTGATTCATGGTTCATTAATTATATTTTTTTTGTATGTTGATGACCTTCTTATTACAGGAAGCTCAAAGGATGAAATTTCCTCCTTGAAGGATGCAATGAACCATGCCTTCTCAATGACAGATTTGGGCTTATTGAGCCAATTCTTGTGGCTCGAGATTGCTCAAAACAAAGAAGGAATCAAAGTACATCAGTCCAAGTATGCCTTGGATTTTCTGAACAAATTAAATATGAAGGATTGCAAGCCAAGCAAGACTCCTTTCCTTTCAGGAGTTAAGCTTGAAGAAGCTAATTCTTCACCTATGGTAAACAATACACTGTATAGGCAATTGATTGGATGTTTGTTGTATATTACACATACTAGAACTGATATTTATTATGCAGTAAGTGTGGCTTCAAGATACATGGATCAGCCTCATGAGATCCATTGGAGAGCAGCCAAAAGGATCCTTAACTTTGTTTAGGGAACAAGGACTCATGGGATCTTCTACAAAGCTAAATCTGATCTTGATTTGATTGGGTTTACTGACAGTGATTGGGAAAGTGACAGCACAGATCAAAAGTCAACATCAGGATATGTGCTTATGCTTATAGAAGGGCCAATCAGTTGGTCAAGCAAGAAATAGAGTGCCATTGCACTCTCATCTACAGAAGCAGAGTACATAGGAGTTGTAAATGCAGCAGCTCAATGTTTATGGTTGCAGGGGTTACTTGGAGAGAGTGGCTTCAAATTAGAATACTCAACTACTATCTATTGTGATAATTAGAGTACCCTTAGAATATGCAATGATCTAGTTCAAAAGCAGAGAACCAGACACATTGAGATCCATATGCACTACATCAGACAACTTGTGCATGATGGCACCATTCACCTACTCTTTTGTTCATCTTCAGAACAAGTAGCAAATATCTTCACCAATTTTTTTTGTGAGAAGACATTCAGCAATCTCCAATCACTTCTGGGGATTGCTGATCACGCTGTGAAGCATGAGTGATGACAAGATTTCCAAATTTTGTTTTATTGTCCATGTTTAAGGGAGGATTTTTCCCATTGGGTTTTTGCCTCTTTCCTTGGTTAAATGGACATGCAATATGTAAAGGGTGACTAATCCTTATTTCTAGGCCCTATAATTTTATGATATTTTACTCATAATTCAGGCTTAAGGTGGGGTGTTAGAATAATCAACCCATAGTTAGCTACCTTAGACATTAATTAATCCATTTTTTTGTCTTATTTGCCTAGTTTCCATATTCCACCTTATGCAAGTTGTCCTCCACACATTCATAGTGGTCAAACTTGCTAAATTTGAGTCATGGAGCACTTGGGAAACCTCTTGGAATCAAATCTACTTTATTCCTGGCCTCCCTAGCGCATGTCTGCTTTTTCTGCTTTATTGCCTGCTTTTTCTGAGTTTTAAGGCAATTGGGAAAGTTTGACTAGGTGAAGTTAACTTGTTTTTTGTCCTCATGATACTCCACTCTTTTCTCCTATGAAAAGAATGTATGAGTTTTCCTTCCACTATCTATTAGCTTTCCTAATTTATTTTTCCAATTCGTGAGCTCCTAGACAGTTTTGGAAACTACTTTATGCACCTATGGGGGATTTGTTTAGATTTAGTAAGCCTGCTTTTGACCAAATTCGAATGGCATCCTTATGCATTCAAATATCTCATGTAATTATTTATTGTGGAAGCCTATGAATTCATAGGGTTGGCTATTGTACACTTATTCAATACAAATTAGTTTTCAACTCCATATTCAGTCTCTTTCGTGAGTAATTTGCATGTGTAATTGGCAATTGTTGTGAGTGTAATTGTTCTAACACCTAGGTTCAATTTCCACACTCACTCATGTCCTATTGTTGAGTAAGTGCATGTTTTTTAAGTAGAGATTCTCACTCTTTATTTATACTTGTTTTCCAACTAACATTTACTCTACAAGGTCAACTTCTCTAAGAGAGTCTAATAACCCTAATACAACTCAACTGTGGGGTATATTGACCCGACTTACAACAGAGGGTTAAAATCAATGAATTTACATGAATTTATTAAATTAATGACTCTCCCAATCAGAGGAACAAACATCTTCATCGGGGTACAATTAAATACAATATACAAGTGAATACATTCTGAAGTTACAAATACATCAATAGATAACAACTTTTGAAGCCATATGGCTTCACAACTGGCGGAGCAAGCTACAAAATATTTTGCTTCTACAGTGCTGAGAGCAATAATGGACTGCTTCCTGCTTAGCCACGAGGTCATGGTTGTCCCCAGACTGAAACATCCTCCTAAATTGCTCTTTCTATATGAGATACTTCCAGCCCAATCTGAATCTATATAACCATACAATATGAATTCATGATCTCTATTATTACTGATACCATAGTGTTGAAATATTATAGCTTCAAAGGATATTCTAAATGTATTTTACTAATGTACTCCAAGGGAGATGTCTTATTCCTCTGTCGGGATGTTACTATTGTAGTTGTTCATCATATAGTCATGAGGTAAACCCTCCATTGTAATTTGGGTCAATAGTAAGTCTAATGAATATAATATAATATTATTTTGAGTCTTCCTGGGTGAATTTGGCCCAATGAGTTAAGTGGGGCTGATTTTTTAGGTTAAAAGTCAAGTGACAGAAAGAATATAAATAGACAAGTTGTGCTCCTCATTTAAACACACACTTATGTATAGCGCATGGGAGATATATATATATATTTATTTATTTATTTATTTATTTATTTATGTTGGAAGAAGATGCACCTATCTGTGGTCATGTATTGTACTTTTGATACATCTACATAGAGGGAATTTTGTTGGGATTTCTTCCCCGTGATGGTTTCCCAGGATAAATCTTTCTGTTCTTTTGTGTGGTTGTGTTTTTCTATCTTTCAGTGATCCTTTTTCTAATGGTTATGTTGTTATGATGTTAAATTTTATTTTATTTGGTATAACCATTAAAAAAGTAACATGGTATCATAGCTACCCTGAAAGAAGTCTTTGTGCAACTGAGAATATTAGTGTTTCATGCTTGAAAACCCTAGAAGACAAAAACTAGTCATGTTGGTACTTTATCTATAATGCAATTTTGGACAAGGATTAGGAGTTGAAGCTTTTACATGATGGATATTCCATATTTGTGTACCCTTTGTAAAATTTTCAGCCACATATTCGCTACAATATAGGAGATATGATTCGTCCAACTTAGGGTTCTAGCCTTTCCCAGACTTCAGCCTTAAACATGTGAACTAGGGATAATTGCTATATCTCGATCTAGGAAGGTCAAAATGAAATTTATTAAGATGTTTCATATAGGTCATAGAATTTAGTTTCAATGGTAAATGTTTCAGACCTCGAACGTGAAACAGTGACATGTGGCAGTCCGTACAAGTTCTCTATGTTGAACAGTCCTGAAATATGTCACCTTGAGAAAATTTGCATAAGTCCAAATTGGTGAAACAAATTCTTCTTCAAATTATGAGGTTGGAAATAAGACATACCAGGCTACCTCAGTACAAAGTTTCAAACCCAAAGGAGCAAGAATTTTGGAGATACATTAGAAACAATATCAGAAAATTATGTAGAAGAAATTTTGCAGTTTTGTTCACATTTTTGGGAAAAAGAGTATGCTCATCAGCTCACCTTGAGGAGGTTCATATTTCTATCCAATAAAATCTCAAAGATACCTAATTTGAAAAATTAGGTTTTCTTTGTCAAACCCTAGGTCCACTATAAGCAGTATTCTTGAAAAGCTTTCAAGCTAGCATCAAGTTGAAGCAATCTCAGTGGTGAATTATATCCTCTCTATTTCCATTCGGGGTTCTCATTTTTATCATGATGACAAACAATACCAATATTTATAACAACAAGCTTGGAGAATCCAAGAACCTCTGAGCATGGAAGTACATAGTGCTTCTCATACCTGAAGAAGCATGACCCGGAGACCTATGTCAAAGAAGAAGTTGCAGATCCAGAGGGAGATGAAGACAAAGCACAAGAAGGATTTAGTCAAATCCAAGAGGATTATTTCTACCTCCATTGGATCCCACATTTATCATCCTATATGAAGGAAATAATATCAACAGAAAGATAGCATTGAGGAACCAGCTGAGGAACGTGAAGATACAGAACTCAAAGACCATGCAGTTCCACTTCACAAGGGTTTCTCAAATCGAAGGACAACTTGAAGAAGTCAAACATTAGAGGAATTTTGGGGTCTAAAATGGGTCTCCTAAGGAAAATAATAAAATAATAGTTAAAATAATAAAATAATATTGATTAATTTTGGAGGAAGA
>LPNX010047343.1:386423-472087 GCA_001517045.1 Pseudotsuga menziesii
GCTCCTTGTGCGACAAGTTGGGCCATGCGACTCACCAATGTCCTCAGTTATTGGTAGTACAGGAACACATGCAAATGCTTGACGATGACCCTGATATGCCGGTTGTCCAACTTGATCCAACCCCTAAGCCTTGCGACAAATCCCTGCGCACTGACCACCCCTGTGCCATATGCGGTGTTTACGAGCATTACTCACATCACTGTCCCGATCTCCCCGATTACAGAGCAGCTCTCTATGAGATGAAAAATCAGGATCTTGAGACGGCACCACCCACCATTGAGGAGATCCACCCCCCGGTCTCTTCCCCTTCCGGAGAGGATAATACCATTTATATGATCTCTTCCGCCACTACTCCCTCGTCAACCGATTTGATGACACAAACTTTCTGTACTGATGAGGAAATCCTCGAGGCTCTCACTGCCCTAGAGTATCCCTGGGATGACATGCACCATCGTTCCTACTTCCTCCCAGATGAATCCTCCTCTAACACTGCTACCCAATTTGCAGTTGAATCCAAAGACTTCCTTCCCCCCAAGGTCGACGGGTTCAAGGACCCTATTCCTGCTCCTGACGCCTTCGAGGAGGGTAACATGGCCAACATCTCACCTGTCATCCAAATTGATATCACTGCCCTAGGAAGCACCCCTGAACTCATCACTTTAGGAGCCTCTTGCAGTGAGCAAGAGATGGAGGAATACAAAAAACTCTTCAGAGAATTCCGTGCTGTCTTTGCCTGGTCCTATACTGAAATGCCCGGTCTTGACCCTGCCATTATAGAGAACCACATTGACACATGGACTGATGTACCCCCCGTTCATCAGAAACAGCGTCCCATTCATCCCTCAAAACTCCCAGCTTTCAAAGCAGAGATTGAGAAACTTCGCAAGGCAGGATTCATTTATCCTATTGCCTATACCACCTGGGTTTCAAACCCTGTTCCCGTTAACAAAAAACAAGGCACCATTAGAGTATGCACTGACTTCTGAGATTTAAACCAATCCTGTCCCAAAGACAATTTCCCCATGCCATTTATTGACCAGCTCATCGATGCGTGTGCGGGGCATGAAGTCCTCTCGTTCATGGACGGTTTTTCCGGATACAATCAGATCCAAATCCGAAAGGAAGACCAGTACAAAACTACCTTTACTACCCCATGGGGCACCTTTGCCTATCGCGTCATGCCTTTTGGCCTAAAAAATGCTGGTGCCACATTCCAGCGGGCCATGACCTATTGCTTTCATGATTTGGTCCACTCTGATCACTAGTCAAAGTCAAATAGTACAAATGACACTTGTCATGTTGGGCCCACTTACTATTTATAGTCCGTTGATTTTTTTATTTTTTTATTTTCTTGTTTTGGCCATTCTGAACCCATACGGAGTCCATTTTCCGAACTGTTTCCACCATTGGAATCAACACGACGAGACCGTCACGATGGTCACCTCGTTGCATTATTTTTTCTATGTCATTTGTTGCCCATTTTTTAGACACCGCTAGTCGCCTCGGTTTGCGCGCCACTTCGGTCGTTCTCCGTTTTTCACACCTTTTATATCGCTGGATTCATTTTTTCGAGCTCGTGATGATGCTTGAGATCATTTCTCTCTCTCACTTGGTACAATTTCAACATTGTGTCCCGACACCTTGCTGCCTCGATTTGCGCACCACATCAGCCGCCATCAGATTGTTCCACACTTTTTACATGAGCCATCCACTCCTGTCATACTACCAATGTTTTGTTATTTTTCCACCATTCATTCACCCCGCAAGGAATCCCACCAGTGTTCCCCCTCACCCTCGTTCCTGGTCATCATAAATGCTCCTTGATTGAACACTTCCTCCTTGCCTGGCCATTCCTTTTGTTCGGTATAATTTTATCCCTTTTTCGGGCCGGACAAGTCCTATACGAAAAAGGCACTTAGGGAGTTTCTGTTAAGCTATTTTCTGACTCCTAAAAAAATGAAAATATTGTCGAGCAATCTTGCTTCCTTTCATGCTCTTTAAAGTACCTGAAAGGGCGTCTATCTGGTATAAGTTTAACCCTTTTCTGGACCTGGTAGACTAATTACGAAAAAGGAATACTCTAGTCACACCGGCTAGAAGAGTTCTTCATTGCATCCTTTTATGCTTCTTCGGTCCTTGGAGACTAACACACGAAAAAGAAACCTTCCTGGAGTCTTCTTAGCACTTTCAGACTCTCTAAAATTGAAAGCAACCACGAGCATGAACTGTCCTGGGCTCGTAAAATCCACATGACAGTACCATACCATTACTTCCGAGTATTCTTATTGCTTTCAGACTCCTTAAAATTGAAAGCAACCACGAGCATGAATTTTCCTGGGCTCATAAAATCCACACGACAGTACCATTCCATTACTTTCGAGTCTTCTTATTGCTTTCACACTCCTTAAAATTGAAAGCAACCATGAGCATGAACTATCCTGGGCTCGTATAAATCCACACGACAGTACCATTTTATATACACACTTCTTCTAGTTCTGTAACCCATGATGAAGTCCCCCCGTGCCTCTTGGCGCTATGATCGATCCTCTCGACAGCACCCCTAAATAGGTCACCTTTGTTCAGAGTATTCTGCAGTCTCCTGCCATTTTACCACAGTTTGAGTCTCCCTCAGCCCAGTCACCCTCCCAGATCCAATACAGCTATGATCCCCTTACCACCAGTCAGTTTCATATGCTGCCCGATCATCCCCTCCATCATACTCTGAATAAAGGAAGTTTGAGTCCACCCACTCTACTTGCCCAGTTATTCCCCCCAGTTTATTAATCCTGCCATTAGTACTATCACATTTCGGTTTTCCACCTCGCGCTATTGTCAAGGAAACATCATTGCCTTCATAGTTGCAAGTCTCCCTCTATCAACGACAGCCTCTCTATTACAGAGGATAGACCCAGAGGCCCCTGCACCTTGGACCCATCACCATCTGTGTTGAGTGCCTATAGACCATTTTGGGAGGAGGAGTCATTGTCTCTCCGAATGGTTGTTTCTCACATGCTCGATTTCAGCACCTTGATCGCATCGTTGAGAATCGTGTAGGATTTATATCCCTTTCATTATTTGTCAAAGACCCCGGATTTCCCCCGACTCTAGCACATTGGTGAGTCACTTCGGAACGCCCAGTTATATGTTCCTGTGGATGTCCGGGCTGCGTTGGTGATTGTATTTGGAAGCCATCCAGTTCCATGCTTCCTTGAGTACCCAGTTCAGTACCAGTTCAGTGTACCATTGCGAGTATGACCCTTGTCACTCTGATACAGCAGCTCATCAGTTCCTTTGGTACCACATTCAGTAGCACTGTTTTCATTCCAGTGCATCAGTTTTTCAGCTTAGACATGATCAGCCCAGTAGTATGTCCCATATTTGTGTCCCTTCTGGACCCTTATGATATACACAGTGGTTTTTTATGTATCCTACAGGTCCCTCTTTTTGGGCCTCACAGTTATGTTTCTGTATCTTGATACGAGCATGGGTATGCCCGCCTCGTCCATATATTGAGATTCTTCCTCATTCAGTATTTGAGGCCATGTATATGTCAGGTCCCCATATTTTGGACCCCATTGTTATTATTATGTTATATCCTAATACAAGCATGGGAATGCCCGCCTCGTCCATATGATTAGATGATTCCTCATCCATTATTGAGGTTATGTACTTTTAGTTCTTGCAGTTGGTTCGGGATCGTTGTTCCGGGCTTCAGTTTGTTTCTTCTCTTCTCCACACCCTAGGAACACCATTTATGACTTATGATGTCCATCGGCCATACAATGAGCTCCTGCCCTCGCACATCAGGGGGCAATCTGTTAACACCCAAAAAGTGTTCACTACCTCATCTACCCCACTACATGGCTCATTCGTCCATTTTCCTACCATATTTCCCTTAAAAACCCCTTTTTTCCTCCAAAAATATCCAAAATTCCTCTAAAATAGCAAAAATCCCCTAAAAAGGGAAGAAAAAATATAAAATAATGAGGAAAAGGAGGAAAAAACCCTATACAGCTGTCCTAAACCATATGGTTTCCAAAACCATGGGCCAGCACTCCACCACTGAAAAACTATAAATAGGTGATGGAGACCCCTTATTTCATATCCACAATCATAACCACCCTTACTCTGCCAAAGTAGCTCTTGAAACCCTAGCTCACCCTTGAGCTATTTTTCACCTTGAGAGCCCATTTTGGCCCATTTCCACCATTGGAGAAAGAGAAGGAGCAAGTTGGAGCTTGGAGCAACCTTCTTGGATCACTGCAAAGGGCTTCACCAACCTTCACATTGGAGGTAACATTAATACAAAAGCCATTCTTTACATCTTGTTTTTTCTGTTTCATGCACATGTTTAGAGTAATTTGTATTTCTGTCTTAGCATTTTAATTTACATTTACTGAACTGCTACTAAGGAGTCCCTTCTCCTTAGTAGGTGCTCATTCGCACAAGCTAGGGGTAAAACCCTAGCCACAGGTCTATATGGCTGAAACACAATGTCAGGGGAGCCAGCATAAAGCTCAATAAGGTAGGCAAAGCTCATGATAATGCAATTACAACTTGACATACTGGAGTCCTGAGGGAAACAGGCCAGCAAAAGATTAAGAGGAGTATGAGGCTCTTGCAAAATGTCATGGAAATACTATATAAAGGACTCCTAGACCTAAGAGAGGACTCACAGCATGGATACCAAATGCAAAAGGGAGCTAACTAGGACACCCATGTATAGGAAAGCTCTACCATTCATATAGTACCACTTCTAACAATAGCATGAAGGTTCTGTGATACCATGGAATGGGTTCGTACCTAAGGTTAAGATGGAATGGTCATAAGGAAATGCATAAGTGCAAGCAAATGTGAAATCCTAACCTATATGCCAGTTCAGAAATAATACCTGTGATAGGAACGAACGGGTCGAAACCTCGGAGAGAGTGTACAAAATTTGGATCCTACATGACAACCATATTAGTCCAAAACAACCCAAAATAGTCAATAAATAAATCAAACTATAGAGAATAGGGAGGAATGATCATGACAAATGCACCCAAAGGAAACAATGTGGTGAACGATGGGACATAAAAAAGGAAAGTAAAGTGTAGACCCAACGTTCCCATATCCACTACCACCCCCATGTGGGTGACCACTGGTGTAAAGACCGAGCAAAAGGAATAAAAATCCTCCACAAATGGAGTAGAGGATGGAATATGACCTTTCCCAAATCTATGAGCACGGTAAGGTGCTGTGATGCCCCCAAGTCTGACACTAGGGTCCGTAGTAGGACTAAGGACGGGAGATAGGATACCAGGCATGCCGAAAATAAAAAGATTCGAACTCAAGAGAGCATAAATATACTCAAGTAACTTCCCAAAGGCCAACTAGTGCACAAAGAGCACACTCCTAAGAAAATCTACAGCCAAAATACAAGAAAACCAAGGGGAGGATATGTGAGCTCCCAAATGTAGCAGGTATGTCTCGCCTAGGAGAGGCTCGAAACTCCCATACACTACAAGCGGAGGTACGTAACCAACTATAGTGGCCCTCAGCTTCAACGCATAAATCGATTGTGTTTTCCGACCTCTACCTGGCCGGGACACCCACAAAATAACCCCTACAAAGTACCCCCTCAATATCCTAGGTAAGGCCACTAAGTTATCCTCAATATAATCAATGCTCAGGTGGACAGTCGTAGGTGGAATTGACCATATGGGTAGGGTAGCAAAGCCCGAAACTCTCGAAAGAGCCCCCAGATACTAATACAATCCTGGAAATATCTCCAGTGCTACTCAGTTATGACTAGGGGTCATCCCAATCAATAACCGCTCACACTTCCTCGTGCTTAACTCCCTTTTGAGAGGAGGATCCTGAGAAACACCAATTATACCAAGGAATTTCACACACTCACCTGGACAGACACATACATGTTGTTGTTTAGTGGTCTTGGAGAATTGACTTACAATGAACTATTCCAAGACCCTAAAACCTAGTCTTATTAGTGCACCCTATAAAAGAAAAGAGTCTAATTCATTTTATTATGTGTTGATTTTAATTGGCTGTAATTACTCAAAGGGAAATGGCCATGCAACTAATGACATTATGACTCAGCAGTGAAATAAATATGCACACCATAACAAACAATGCTTAGTGCAATCTTTGTCAAATGAAAAATAGGGTATGCCACTACCTGAGATGCATAAAGATATATTCTTTTCTGAATGCAAATGCAATCCTTCCTATATGAAAGCTTAAATAAAACTCTCATCCAAGAAACCCAATGCTAGTACCTCCTCAAGTCCATATCTAAGATGCAACTAAGAGTGCAACTACTTTGTACTTTTCAACATAAAAGAATGAAAAATGCAATAAAAGTCATATAAAACTCTCAGTCTCTGCAGCAAGTATAAAACACAATCCCAGCAAGACACCGAGACAAAAAAGAGTAATGCACTAATGGAAAAACAAAAAGGATAAATGACTAAAACTACTTTCAAAGAAAAATCAACAAAAAAGTGGTCTCTGGTCACAAAAGAAGCATCCAATAGACAACATCAGACCCAAGGAAGACCCAACCACACTCACAACCCACCCAGCAAAACAAAAAGGATAAATGACTAAAACTACTTTCAAAGAAAAATCAATGAAAAAGTCGTCTCTGGTCACAAAAGAAGCATCCAACAGACAACATTAGACCCAAGGAAGACCCAACCACACTCACAACCCACCCAACAACTTCCCACAACATCAATCTCACCAAAAGGGAGGATGTACATGACTATTTAAAGAACAACTACGTATATATGCGACTTTTGGCCAAAAACCTGCGTGTATATGCGTATTTTGGCCAAAAACCTGCGTGTATACATGACTTCTGGCCAAAAGTCCACGTATGTACGTGAATTTTGGCCAAAAACCTACGTATACAGAGAAGTCAGTGGTTAAAAGTAGGCCAAGGGTCAAACAAATAAAGGGGAGTGGCATTGGATGAACATACTATAAAATGCAACACATAAACAAGAAGAAACAAAGAGCAAGTCAAGAATATCAAGCCCATTGTGCCACTAAACCCCAAATAAAAACAAGCAACTTCCCCAGCGGAGTCGCGAATTTTGTTACAGAGAGAAATTCCTATGGCTTGGGGTACCACAACAGACAACTTGACTCCATAAATGAATCCTTTCTAATATGCAATAGAAATAAATGTCTAACACTAAAGGATCAGACCTCGTACCTTATTCTGGACGGTTGAAGTAGATCCCCATTGAGCTTTCCAACTTCAGCTTGAATTGACCAATTACTTCCTCAACAACAAGTAAACAATACAAGCATACTATATATCATGATGTTAGACATATTCTAGTATATATAATCAATAATGTATAAGCATTTGACATAATCCCATGGATAAAATATTTATTCAAACACACATTATTGGACAGGAAAAGATATTTCTATTAATATAAATTAGAGATTACAATAGATACAACCTCTATCAGGACATCTGTGAATCAGAGAAACTGAATCCCCCACTTGAGCCTCCACCACTTCAATCCTACGTCTCTCGATAGCAAGCTCACAAGCAAAAGGAAAGCTTGGGAAGAACACAAAAGTGCTCCAAGGGACAAAGGGATGCAGACTCAAGCATAAGTTCCGGCAACAATGGACTATAGTTTCTTTGCTCTCAATTCTCTCATATGCCTTCAATGTACCATAGGGTTCCTTATATACCTTTTCAAAGGGGTAATGAAAGGTCGAATCTGAGAGATCTCAAGGCATAGGGAAGGCCAGGAGTCAAGTGAGTCGAATCCATGTCAAGGAAAACTCCAAAAGGATTTGGATTTTGTACACATCCCTATATACATGGTTTTAGTGGTCAAACCCGTGTATATACGCGATTAGAGGTTTAAAAGTCACGTGCATCATTTTTCACATTTTTTTAGGGATGCTCAAGGAAACATCAAAGGACAAAAAATGGTCCAAGGGGTCTAAGGAGTCTGCAGTAGGACAATGGAATGCCATACAAAGTGTGATTCACATGGAGTGGTGAAATCCGCTATAACAATATGCTATAGTAGATCTAACACCATATTATATAGCATACTTGTTTTGTTTGTTGTTGTTGAGAGCAAATTGCAAACACAAGCGAGATTGGAAAAAGATCAACGTGGATCTACTTCAACTGTCTGGAATAAGGTATGATTCGAGATCCTTTAGTGTTAGATGTTTTATTTTTCTTGCATATTGGGAAGGGGTTGATTTCTATGGTTTCTCTGTCTATTGGGGTACACCCCAAGCCATAGGAAGTTTCTATCCATAACAGAATTGGAAACTGTACTGGGGACGTTCCTACTTGTTTTTCTTTGGGGGTTTTTGGCATTCAATATGCTTGAATTTCTCTAATTTCTATGTTTTTGTGTCGGGTATAGGGGCATGTTTGCCCAGTAGTGTCCTGTACGACTAAATTTTGTCTCAGCTTGTTTGTTTTCCTTATTTTTCTCTCTTTTTATTCCTGTACATAGTTTTTTCTTTCACAGTCACGTGTGTGCGCGGGTTTTCCTGGAATAGTCACATATGTATGTAGGTTTACTCAGAACAGTCATGTATACCTTGATTTTTTGTTGTATTGGGAGGATTAAGTGTTGTTGGGTGAGTTTAGATGGTTGTTGAGTCGTCTTGGATGCTTCTGGAGTCTGTATACACCCTTGTTTCTGACCAGAGACTTCTTTTAGTATGATTTTTGAAAATGTTCTTGTCATTTCATTTTCTACTTTTTGTTTTGAGATTAGTGCATTAGGTCTTTTTTACCTTGGTGCTTTTCTTGATAGTTGTTTGTGATTGGTTGCAGAGTCTGAGGGTGGTAGAGTCATATTTTTGCTTTTATATCTCATTTAATTCAAAAATACAAAAACATTTTTCTTTTTGCATAGTTATGCATTGCTTGAATTTTGCATTAGCATGGTACTTGCATTAGGTTTTCTTGGTGAATTATAGTCATATTTTAATATAAGAATGATTGCATATACATTTGAAGGAAAAAAAATTCACTTCACGTAGTAGCATACCCTCTTTTTCATTCGACACAGTGCACTTGCATTGATTGTTAGGTGTGCAATTTACTTCTTGTTGCGCCATAACTTCATTAGTTGCACGTCCATTTACCCTTTGAGTAATAAATCCAATTAAAATCAATGCATAATAAAATTAATTACACTCTTTTCTTTTCTAGGGTGCATCAACAAGATTAGGTTTTAGGGTCTTGGAATATTTCAGTGTAAGTTAATTCTCCAAGACCACTAAACAAAAAAATTAGGTGTATGTCCAGGTGAGAGTGTGAAACCCTTGGTATAATTAGTGTTTCTCAGGATCCTCCTCTTGTAAGGGATTTAGGCACGAGGTAGTGTGAGAAATTATGATTGGGATGACCCCTCATTGTGATTGATTAACACCAGAGATATTTACAATAATGTATTCATATCTGGGGGCCTTTGAGTAATTGGCTGGTGCACCCCTGGGGTACCAGTTGTGCTTTCAAGATTCGGACTTTGTTACCCTGCCCATATGGTCAATCCCACCTGTGATTGTCTGCCTGAGCATTGGTTATATTGAGGTGGCCTTAGTTTCCTTACCTAGGTTATCGAGGGGGTATTTGTAGAGGTTATTCTACAGGTGTCCTGTCCAGGTAGGGGTCGGACAACATAGTCGCTATATGTGTTTAAGCTGAGGGCCACTATAATTGGTTACGAACCTCCGCTTATTGTGTATGGGAGTCTCAAGCCTCTCCTAGGCGAGACATACCTGCTTCATTCGGGAGCTCACATATCCTACCCTTGGTTTGCTTGTGATTTGGCTTTACATTTTTAGGTGTATGCTCTGTGAATGCTAGTTTGACTAGGGTTGTGTAATTATATTGAGTCTTTTATTTTTTGAGTCATTGTGGATTTGAGCGCATCACCTCACCGTTCTTGTCTATAAGTAGGAATTTCACCTTCCACATCTCCTCGTTCTTTTGGAGAGGAAACCAGACAGTCTGGGTGGACTAATTATCACTTTGATTCACACAACATGGGAGATCATGAGGATGAGATTCCAGAGATGTCCTCTCCACCTCATGAGGTTGGGGAGGATGATCCTACTAGCACATATTATCCACCACATGAGCATCCTTCATGGTCTGCTTATGATCCCTCGTTCATAGGTCGTTGATATTGGATTTCGGGTGACGAGACTCACTATGAACCCACAAGCACTAGTAATGTTAGATATGGCATGCCCGATATCCCCGAGTCCAATCCAACATATCATGTCGAGTCAAAAGTTGACCCTAGCACTATTCCTGGGGGCACTGTCATTCCTTTCCATGCAAAGAGGTTCGAGGGCACTAGTCACATTGCACCTTCCATCATGTGGTGGAGTCATATTCACATGCTCATCCTATGCCTAGTGTTAGTAACCCTACTCAGATATGTCAAAACCCCAAATTTTCACAAAAATTTAAAATTTTGAGATAACAAAAATTGTCTACAGTTACAGTTAGATAACTGCTAGCAACTAATATAAGATATGAAATAGACAAATAAAAGTAACCATTTAACTTTAACACATATAGATTAATGTTGTTTTAATTTGTATATGTGATGTAAGTAATCTGCATTCGATTATTAGCTCTACTAATGGTTTGAATGTCAAGTAGGTGAGGAGTCATTTTCTAGTTGGGGCTTACTTAGCGACTGCTAACGTGTCTAGATTTTCTACATCTTTACAGGCTTGATAGGTAAATTTTGACCTAGTAAAAGTTTATTAAGGCGTTTTAACTAGATATACTTCTTTTAGCATAGAATATACTACTAGAGTAAAAGTTTTGCTTACAAGACTCGTGATCTTGCAAGGTAAAGTAATGTTTCCTTATACTTGATTCATAAAAATTATTTTACTTAATATTTGTATTGTAGAGTTTATTAATGTCGCCCTACAATTTGTCTCTTCATAGTGAGATCTTTAAGATAGATAAAAAAAGTCTCCTTCAAACTTTACTCTAACTGATTTCCAGTTCTTAAAAGAGCTCATGATGTTGTTTCTTAACTCTTCCTTGAACATAAGAGTTTAAATGCTATTATTATCATAATAATTAAAGTGTTGCTTATCATTATAATTTTAGACCTAAGTCCCTCGGAACATAAGACTATTGTATACTTTTCAGCGCTGTTTCAATTAGGACTTAATATGGTAATTTTATCAACTTAACATCACTTGTAATTTTATAATATATCCTCTATAAGAAAGATCGTCAAGTTGTGACTGGGATTCCCATTTCCTTTATGATTAACATCATGTGTTGACTTCACATTACCCTACTATTTATTTAAATGTAAAAGTAATGCAATGAAATTCTAGATAGTTTACTATCCTAAAATTTTTAGATTCTAACTTAACCTTGATCTAATTTGACTTAGAACTTGGTAAATATTATGGTGTTCAAAGTTCGTCTACTTGTAGGATTTATATCCTACATCTAGTATTGTAGATCCCCTTTAAGAGTAGGAGTTATTCCTATGTATAAATATTACTATATCTATATACTCCTTATTATATTAACCTAATTCTTATTGTTTAACAATCATTGTTCATGATTATAAGACCAAAATAATAAAGGCATTATCAAATTTGTTCAAGCTTCTACTAACCTCTTGATATTTTCTTATAAGCTGGATTATAAAAGGTTAAAAGATCTTTGCTATCAGAGCATCGAAAACATAAATAAAATCTTTGAGAAACAAGTGCCTCGACTCCATATGCAAATAGGCTCTTTACCCAAGCTATTTACAAGGTTTGAACATTATATTAATGATGGTATAACACTTGTTCATCATCGAGGCTTGACTTCATTTGGAATATGATATGATTTTGACTTCATGTGATAACACATTATTATTATATGCATAATGTATTTATTTTATCAAATAATTGGGTTCGAATGATTGCAGTGGAGACTATACAATAACCCACCGTGATAATGAAAATATCTGAGTACACTTGGAACTCTCCTCGCCATGCAATACGAGATTTATAAGCCTTACCTCGCAACCCTAAACTTCATTGTTCAGCAAGGGTTTCAGTCTTTCTTTCATTGGGTTCACTGCAGCCATGATTCTCACAGTTGCTTACCTCTAGCTCCACTGTCTATGCATTTTTCTTTGAAGAGTTGTAGTTTAAAGTTAGAGATGTAAAGCCCTTTCTCGTGAATGAGTTGGTTTTGCAATCAATCTTGCTATTCGTGAGGATAGTGTTATATAGTTGATAGTTTTACAGTTTTGTTGTCATGATTTGGCCAATGTCACTGCTTGCTCTTACCTCAGTGGTCAAAGGGGTTGATAATCCGAAATCTATTGCCTCCTTCTTAGGTAAATACAAGAGTTTTTGTGCTTGTGGTATCGGTCTGCCTTCTTATTGACATCAAATTCCAACATTACAGGTAACCATCATTTATTTAAAGTTTCAAGCTATGAAGAATTTACAATTTCAGTGCTACACCCAAGTTTTTAATTTATACATTGAATTCCATCTTGCAAATGACATTTCACATACCCCTTGGAAGGAAACACTTTACAAATGGAGTGGCGTTCAGTCTATGGTAATCCCTGGTTACCAAATGGATCTCCCTACTTGTGCAAACCTTAGGGGAAAGTTTCCAGTTGGAAGAAGTTACGGCATGGTTGTTACCCAGTCTTGGGTTGTTGTTCTTTAGTTTACTAGTCTTGGTTTTTGTTTAAACCCTCACTTACAACAGGGTAACTTTGGCTCAAGCTGTGACTTGTAAATGCTCATTTTTCATGTTAAAAGGGTTTTTACGTAACTGTAGGTTTTGTTACATAGTTTATATTTTGTTTATTAAACCCATGTCATGATATGGGTGCACCGGCTCAGAGTTGATTTTTGTACATTGCTTATGTTTAAATCCTTTACGGTCTGTCAAGCAATACACAGGGTTTTTAAAGCATAATGGTTTTCCTTTGAGCTCGGACTCAATTATCTTAATGCTATTATGGTGTCTTTGTAAACTAGGGTTTTTACCCCATTCAACTGTGTAATAAAAATTTTACTATCTATTATTTATTTTGCATGAAAATATTGTTAATGTCTTGAATACTGTCAGTCAGTCATATTATAAAATTGTTTTACTTGCAGACTTAGAAATATCAAGTTAGGGTTTCCTGAATGAAACTCGTGTTTAAAATAA
This sequence comes from Pseudotsuga menziesii, assembly GCA_001517045.1. Lineage (NCBI taxonomy): Eukaryota > Viridiplantae > Streptophyta > Pinopsida > Pinales > Pinaceae > Pseudotsuga > Pseudotsuga menziesii. The sequence goes on from LPNX010047343.1 coordinate 399,649, forward strand.
TTCTTTTAATTTTATTTTAGGTTTGTAAAACAAAAAGTTTTTAAGTTAATATTATTATTTGTACCTAATGTAATTTCTTAAATTTGCATCTGTATATATTTTTTTTTATGAAGAGTATAATCCAGTCTACAATAGTTCAATTTGTTCATTGATAAAGTTTCAATAGTAGAATTATAGCTTTACTGTCTTTCTTTTATTAATCAAGAAATTAAAAGAGGGTTTTGGCCCTGTAATTACTCTTCCTATATAAACCTGTCAATAATTTCAGAACAGTTCTTACATAAATATGTATTTCATTTATGAATTGTTATTTATCATATTCTTATTGTTTAATTTACTAAAGTTGACTAGTTGAAAGTACTTAGAACTCAGCTTATGTGACTTAGTTTAGTTTGTTCTTTATATTTAAGTATTTAGTAATATACTACCTACTTATTAATAAATATTAGACTTAGTTGAGTGAATATTTATTAGTAAATAAGCTATAAGAATAGTATTTGTATCCTTAATGAACGGAATGTAAACCAATAGTTTAACTACAATTCTTTCATTGTATAAGCAACTAGTATTTGTTAGTTTTTCAACATTCAAGCTAGCATTATGTTAGGATATTTAATCGAGATAACAACAACTACAACAATCAAACACAAGAGACAATGAACACAGTGTTTTTCCTCGAGGAAAGAATAAATGGATAAAACCCCACAACTTCCTCAAAGATAGAATCAACACAAAGGTAAAACCACAAAACAGTAAGATGCACTCCCGACAGCAGTAACCTTCTTCTTCACTAGCCCCGGTGTCTTCTCCTTCCTCAAATATGTGCTACACTTGAGTGTGTAAGTGATGTGTACTAAATAGAGATTCCAGCTCTCTATTTAGACTAATCTCGGCATGACTAAAACCCTACTAGGGCCGACCTCTACTAGGAGAGTCTAATAACCCTAGTGCCCCGAAACTGTGAGGACTTTAACCCTTAGACAATCGGAGGGTTACCCACAATAACTTGACATGAATTGTTTATATTATTGATTCTCCCAATCAGAACATCGGGGCATGACATAACATGATAAAATACTAGAATAAACATCGGGTTACAATAGATAAGAAATACAAGTGAAATACATTCCGAAGTTACAATTACATCAACACTCCCTCTTAACTAGGAAGGTATTCTCTCAACACAATTTTCATCACTGGTCTTCTTCTCTGTATCAACTGGATCATCTTGTCATATGCATCTTCAAGTCTTGTTCATCTTCAAGTCATATTTAATTTGGATCTGGATCATCGTCACTGGATCATTCTCAATCTGGAACATCATCACTAGATCATCATCACTCGATCTGGATCATCATCACTGGACTGGATCTGGATCATCATCACAGGACTGGATCTGGATCATCACTGCTGGATCTGGATCATCACTCAATCTTGATCTCTCGAAGTCATCATAACTAGATATGGATCTTCTCTGGTCATCATCATATGTGCTATCTCATGATTCTTCTCGTCACAGGAAGTTCTACAGAGCCAGCCTTCTTTCATGTTGGGTGTATGCCTACCTCCTCGCAGTTCTTTGGCAGCCCTTTTATCTGACCTACTCATCAGAATGGCGGTAGCCCTTACATCTGACCTACTCATCAGAATGGCCAGCACTCACATCTGACATGAAAGGAACCTAATCCTTTAGCCATGATAGAATGGCACTGCCCTTACATCTGACCTACTCGTCAGAATGGTGGTAGCCCTTACATCTGACCTACTCATCAAAATGGCCAGCTCTCACATCTGACATGTGAGGAACTTAATCCTTTAGCCATGAACAGAATGGAACTACCCTTATATCTGACCTACTTGTCAGAATGGCAGTAGCCCTTACATCTAACCTACTCGTCAGAATGGTCAGCTCTCACATCTGACATGGGAGGAACTTAATCCTTTAGCCATGAACAAAATGGCACTGCCCTTACATCTGACCTAATCGTCAGAATGGAAGTAGCCCTTACATATGACATACTCATCAGAATGGCTATGAATCTCAATACTCATATCTGTCAAGGAAGGAACCAATCCTCTCACCATGACAGAATGGCTCAGCCCTTATATCTGACCTACTCATCAGAATGGCTATGGGACTCATCACTTTCCCTTAGAGGAAACCTCTATCTGGATAACACCAAGCTCCTCCCTAAAGTACTCAAACTTCACCCTAGCCAATGGATTCATCAACACATCAACTATTTGTTCCTTCGTCACAACATACTGGAGCTTCACTGCTCACCTCTGCACCATATCCCTGATATAGTGATACTTGATCTCGATGTGCTTCGACTTGTCATGGAACACTGGATTCTCTGACAACTTTACGCAACTCTGGTTGTCACAATGTCTACAAGTAGCATCCATCTAGAGATCAAATAAATTGGACAGTAGATTTCATAGCCATACTGCCTCACAACTAGCTGAACAAGCTACGACATACTCTGCTTCAGCTATACTCAATGCCACACAGGATTTCTTCCTACTAAACCAAGAGATCACACCTGATCCCATACTAAAGCAACACCCTGAAGTGCTCTTCCTATCAATGGCACTGGCTGCCCAATCTGAATAAACATAACCCTCCCGGTTAATCTTCTGATTCGCATCATACTTGAGCCCATAATCAACTGTACCCCTCAGGTACCTCAGAATATTCTTTGCAGCAATCAAGTGAACATTTCTTGGATATTTCAAGAACTGGCTCAAGGTGTTCACAGAAAATTTTTGGTCTCGTGTTCGTCAGGTACATCAAGGACCCAATCATCTGAAAATACATTATAGCATCAATCGACTTTGATGAAGCATCACTCAATAGCTTCAGGTTCGATGCCATAGGTGTGGCCATAGCCTTGCAGTCCATCATACCAAACCTCTTTAGGATATCTACTGTATACTTCCCTTGTCCAAGGAAGATTCCATCTATACTCTTCCACACCTCCATACCTAGAAAATAATACATCATACCCAAGTCCTTCATCTCGAAATCGGCAGCAAGCTTTCTCTTTGTATCAGCAATCAATCCATCCATACCTATCAAAAATAGATCATCTGCATATAGTAGAAGTATCACTGCGTTGCCATCTTCAACCTTGTAGTAAAGGTTGGAATCTGCTTTACTCTTAGTAAAGCCCAAACTAGATAGAAAGCTATCAATTCTGATGTACCATGTCCTAGGTGCCTGTTTCAAGCCGTATAGGGATTTCTTCAATCTGCACACATGAGACTCCCTATCATGTGACTCAAAACCGAGTGGTTGTTCCACATATACTTCCTCTTCTACTACAACATTCAAGAAAGCAGTCTTGACATCCATCTGGTGTATCTTCCATTTCATTACTATAGCCAGAGCAAGTACTAATCTGATGGAAGTGTATCTAGCTACATGTGCAAAGGTTTCTTCATAATCTATTCCTTCTTTTTGAGAGAAACCCCGAGCCACAAATCTTGCCTTATATTTTTCAATGCTACCATCTGCAGCATGCTTGATTTTGTAGATCCATTTGGAAGTTACAACTGACTTCCCTTCTGGTCTTGGTACAACATCCCAAACATCATTCTTCATGATCAATTGGTATTCTTTGATTGTAGCATCCTTCCATTCTTTCCGTTCTGTTGCTTCTTCATAACTAGAAGGTTCTTTGTCAACGAAATCACATAGTAAAGCTACATACCCGGAGCAGGATCTAGTCCTCTTTCTTTCTCTGTGATTCTCTTCTGGAGCCCCATATCTTTCCACACCTTGAATAAGTTCTTGTACCCAAGCAGGTTTCCTCTTATGAGGATTCTTCTCCAGAGGTGGATCTACAAGTCTTTGTGGTTCTTCAAATTCTCAATCTTCTTCTTGAGCTTCTTCGTTCATTGTTGTATCATGAACTTTAGGTGCTTCTGCTTCTTTGGATTCTTCAGTAGGTTTCTTTTTGGATTTGTTGTATGTTGTATCTTCATCAAATGTCACATCCCTACTGATGTCAATCTTCTTGAATCCTAGGAAGTATATTCTGTAAGCCTTTGAGCTTTCAGAGTATCCCACAAATATACCCTTCTTTCCTGAAGGATCTAATTTAGTCCTCTTTTCTTTTGGAATGTGAATGTACATTGGACAGCTGAATATTCTGAGATGGCTGACTTCTAGTTTCTTGCCATAGAATACTTCTTCAGGAGTCTTGTTCTTGATTACTCTATGTGGAGTATGGTTCTATACATACACTGTTGTTCGAGCAGCTTCCACCCAAAGGTGCATAGGAAGGTCTTGATCATGAAGCATTGCTCTTGCATCTTCCATGATAGTTATTTTCTTCCTTTTTGCAATTCCATTCTACTGTGGATTATAAGGAGTGGAAAAATCCCTCTTAATCCTTGATTCTTTGCATAACTCTTTGAATTCATTTGAAGTGAATTCTCCGCCATTATCTGATCGAAAAATCTTGATCTGCTTTTCAGTATGGTTCTCGATCAATGATTTGAAGTCGTTGAACTTGATGAATACTTCATCTTTGTGCTTCATGAAGTAAACACGTGTCTTCCTAGAAAAATCATCAAAAAAAGAAACATAATATGCATACCCGCTTAGTGAGTTTGATGACATAGGACCACATACGTCAGAGTAGATGATTTCCAAGATTCCTTTTTATTTTCTCTCGCTGCTTGGAAATGTCTTCTTTGTATTCTTTCCTTTTGCACATCCTTTGCAGACCCCATCATGTTTTGCTTGGATTTCTGGAAGACCTTCAATAGATTTTCTTGCAATCAGTAGTGCTCTATAATGCACATGTGCAAGCCTTATATGCCAAAGTTCACTCGGCTCTATTGTGCCATGGACCAAGGCTTGTTCTGGATGGCCCTTCAATTTGTACAATCCTCCTTCTTGTTCTCCAATCACCACTGCATCATCGATGGTCTTTCCTTTTGGCCACATGATGACTTAACCATCTATGAATGCAACATGCATTCCTTTTTCATCTAATGTTGATATGCCTAGGAGGTTCTTCTTGAGTCCTGGCACAAACAATACTTCCTTTATTGTTAGAGACTTTCCAGAGTCTAGTTTATAGGAATGTTCCCCACTACCTTTTATTGGATATTGGTAGTCATCTCCTAGCTTTACCTTGTGAGGTGATTCATGTTCTGACAGTATTACAAAGGATTCCTTGAATCCTATCATATGTTTGGAAGCCCCACTGTCGATGAGCCAATCATCACTTCCATGAGTAATGTTTCCCGTGAGAGCGGAAATCAAAACATATTCATCCTCGCTTGAAGAATCTTCACTTTCATATCCGGTTCTCTTATTGGATGGTTCATCATCCTCTGCAATATGAGCATGATGTCTTCTTTTGTTTCTCTTCTTTGTTGGCTTTGGTTTCTTAGGACAGTTCTTTGCATAATTTCCTACTTCATCACATGTATAACATATGACTCTAGATAAATATTTTTTGTGATAGGACTTACCTCTTTGGAAATGAGATCTTCTTTTGGATGTCTTGGAGTGAGACTTGGAGTGTACTATGAGAGCCTAATCTTCACTTCCCATATTTTCTTCTCGAGCTTCTATTCAAGCTTCTTCTTGAGAACACTCTTCCCATAGTCTGTTGAACTTGACTAGCTTCTTTCTAGCACAGATTCCTTGGATGAAAGAATCCCATGACCTAGGGAGGCCATTCAAAGTAGTCATCACAATATCTGCATTTTCCACTTCTTCATCAACAGCTTCTAGTTGTCCCTTGATCTGAGAAACTATTGTGAAGTAAGACTGGATTGTTTCTGCATTCTAAATCTTCACATTCTTCAGCTGATTTCTCAGAGTCATCTTCCGGTTTATGTTATTCCCTTCAAACAATTTGTTTAGGGTATCAAACATAGCTTTAGGTGTCTTTAGGGAGGACACATGTGGTATGAGATGATACTTGATAGAATCAGCAATGATTCACTTTTCCATAACCAACTTATTCTTATGCAAGGCCTTAGCCTCATCTCCCTCTGGAACTGGAACCTCCTCATGGATGTAGGAGTCTAACTCATTCTCTTCCAGGACCAGGGAGATCCTATACCTCCAAGCTCGGAAGTTATCGGATCCCTCGAGATTTTCATCAAGCTTAGTATGATGAGACATCTTAACTGAGAAATTCAAATGAAAATACAAAATATTTTAGATCTTACCAGGTCAAGATGTTGAATCTGAAACTTGAGCTAAAATCCTGCAGAGCTGGTTCAGGAGCAAATTAGGGTTTTGCTTTTCCGAAGTTCTGTCCAACCAAATGCCTTGAAATTTATCCCTAACTTTGATTTTGGGGAGGATATCAATCTAGGCCTAGGCTCACTGAAAAATTCCTCCTCTGTGAAAATCCCTACTTTTCGGCAGTAGTGACAGGTCCAAAACTGAAAAACTTCAGAATTGGATTCTTCCTCGACAAAAAGATGCGCCCTAAGGAGGAGAGTTATTCCACCTTAATTTTGTTGAAAATATATGGAGAGAGATCCACAAAGTAGGAATCCCTAGTTCCCGCAGCTGCACAGTGTCTTCTTCTCATGTTAGCTCTGATACCATGTTAGTTTTTCAACATTCAAGATAGCATTATATTAGGATCTTTAACTGAGAGAACAACAAGTACAGCAATCAAACACAAGAGACAATGAACACAGTGTTTTTCCTCAAGGAAACCATAAATGGAGAAAACCTCGTAACTTCCTGAAAGATAGAATCAGCACAAAGGTAAAACCACAAAACAGTAAGACGCACTCCCAACAGCAGTAACCTTCTTCTTCACTAGCCCCAGTGTCTTCTCCTTCCTCAACTATGCGCTACACTTGAGTGTGTAAGTGATGTGTACTAAATAGAGAGTCCAGCTCTCTATTTATACTAATCTGGGCATGACTAAAAACCTACTAGTGCTGACCTCTACTAGGAGATTCTACTAACCTTAGTGCCCCATAACTGTGGGGACTTTAACCCTTAGACAATTGGAGGGTTACCCACAATGAATTGACATGACTTGTTTATATTATTGATTCTCCCGATCGGAACATCGGGGCATGACATAACATGATAACATCCCGGAATAAAAATCGGGTTACAATAGGTAATAAATACAAGAGAAATACATTCCGAAGTTACAATTACATCAACAGTATTTAAATAAACATAAGAAAATAAATATACAACATAACACTCTTTACCTTCCTGCATATTTTTTAATTTGAAAATAAAAATATAATATACTGTGTATAAACATGTCATATTAACTATTAGTGTATCCTCTTAAATTTAATAATTCTTCTACCTATAATGGAATACTAGTATTTCATTATCAGTACATTTACATAAACAAAGAACATAGATAACTAGGTTAAATACCTAAATATTGCAATACATTACTTTGGTATTATGAAATGCATTTTAAATCTATTCATTTCAGTTTCTTCTCATTTCCTTCATCTAATTTAAATACACTGCCTGTGTTGGAGTATGGTCTGGTCCTTCCAGATGTGGAAAAACATGGGTTAGATTTATTTTCCATCTATTATAGATTCAATATTTCAATAAGCTAAAATATTACTAACTCTAACAGTTCACAACTAAACATTTAACATTCATCAATCAGTCAAACTCATATTTAACCATCTAACATAGTAAAACAAAAAGACTGTAGAACCTGATTAAGTTAGACAACAATAGCGTTAGGAGGTCTTTCCTCCCTACCAACTCCTGGAGAGCACTCAAACAACGCTTCCTCAGGACCCCCGAGCCTGTTCCCATTCTTTTGGCTGAGAACTGGTGGAGCAAGCAAACAAAAGACTAGTCCAATGACTCATTAAATATTCTGCACTTAGCAGTAATATCCTTCAGCTAAAAAGCTACACTATATCACTTAGCAGTAAATCCCTCAAACTCTTTCCACAATTCCCTTGCCATTGAATTTATCTGAAGTACATTCACCTGAATGATCACTTCTCTAGAATGAGCAGCCTCAACTCTCTTCAATGGGCATTTTTATAAAGATTGCCTAGGTCTTTTGGGTTAGTTGTCATTAATTGAGCCACCTGCTCTTATCCCACTTTCTTGGGGGATCATGACCCCAAATGTAGGGAGGTTTCCACCTGCAATAGTTGGAAGTGTTTGAGGATGCTGCCACATGTCTATTTGCTCTCCACCCAGTATCCTCCACCAACTTGACCAGTAAACACTCTTTTAATAGCTCTCTTAAGCTGTTGTCTCCACTTTTATTTATTTGTAATTAAAATATTCAGAATTACATTCAATATCCTTGACTCTGCTGAGTCATCAATTACAACTTAGCATAAAATTTAATATATTGTCTTTAAATAAAATTGAATAAGATAATATTATTTTTTCAAAATTGGGGCATGTGACATACACACTCCCTTAGAACATAACATCATCCTTGATGTTATTTATTCTTCATCCTCAGAATTCCCCTGGAACAGAATTGGATATGCATCTCGCGTATTGCTTTCCAATTCCCAGGTGGCTTCCTCTAGACTAAGGTGCTTCCATTGCACCTTCACCTATCCAATGGTGCGGTTCCGAAGTGTGACCTCCCTCCGCCCAAGAATACGGTCTGGTTCAACCAAAAAATATCCTTCTGGTTCCACCTGTACATCATTCGAATTAACAACATGAGTAGCATCATGAACATATTTATTTAATACATAAATGTGAAAAACATTATGTACTCTTAAATTTGGTGGTAATGCTAATTGATAAGCTGCTTGTCAAATCTTGGACAGAATTTCAAATGGACCACAGTAACGACGTGCTAGTTTTGCACAACTCCCTAATCTCGGAGAGCTCTTTTTGGGCCTTACCTTGATGAACACATGTTCACCTACCTGAAAATCCTTTGGACTTCTTTTTAAGTCTGCTTGAATTTTCTGCTGATCCTATGCAACTTTCAGATTACCTTGCACCCATTTTACAATTTCTTCCATTTCCTTTAACATTTTAGGACCTAGTACTAATCTATCCACCAGATTACTCCAAGAGATAGGAGTATTACATTTCTGTCCATACAAAATTTCGAAAGAACTAAATCTAGCTGATGTCTGATAATTATCATTATAAGCAAATTCTACCAAATGAAAATAATCCTCTCATTTACCTAGCTGGTATTTCACATACATTCTTAATAAATCTTCCAGTACTTGGTTTACCCTTTCAGTTTTTCCATCTGTTTGAGGATGGAAAGAAGTACTAAAATTTAATGTAGTGTTTAATCCTTTAAACAGAGACTTCCAAAAGCTACCTGTAAATTTAGGATCTCTATCTGAGATTATGACTTTTGGTACTCCATGCAGTCGAAAAATCTGTTTTAGAAAGATATCAGCTATGTTTGCAGCTTTATATGTAGTTTTAACAGGTATAAAGTGAGCTGCTTTACTTAACTTATCGACTACTACCATGATAGATTCATTTAAATTATGATTTCTAGGCAGTCCAGTAACAAAATCAAGACTAATTGTCTCCCATTTCCAGCTAGGAATGGGTAATGGCTGAAGTAATCCAGCTGAGTGTTTATGTTCAGTTTTCACCTGCTGACATTCAAAACACTTAGCAATAGATTCTGCTACTTCAGTCTGGATATTTGGCCAAAAATATTCTTTTCTTAACATAGTTATAGTCTTTTGATAGCTTGGATGACCTGAGTATGGATTTTTATGAATTTCATCCAAAATTAACAGCTTAACTTTAGGTACGTTAGGTACATACATTCTATCTTTATACAATAAAAATTCTTTTGCATTCAAACTATACCCTTTACTTAAGCTTTCTATTGGATTTTCTTTAGTTTTAACTTGTAAATTTTGGTAAATTTCATCTTGTTATATTCCTACTTTAAGCTGTTCATCCAAATCTGTAGTATAAGTGTTGATAACTGCTGCAAAATTATGTCTTGCATTCCTACTTAATGCATCAGCAACTTTATTTTCTTTAACTTTTATATGTTGAATTTCAAAATCATACTCACTTAAGAAATCTATCCACCTAGCTTGTTTGGAATTTAGATTATTTTGAAATAATAGATACTTCAATCCTTTATTATCAGTCATTAAAATAAAAAAATTTCCAATTAGGTGATGTCGCCACATTTTTAGAGCATGTATAACAGTCGCTAATTCCAGATCATAAGTGGCATAATTCTTTTCATGAATTTTTAAATTTCTAGACTCATAGGCAATAACATGTCCTTCTTGAGTCAGAACACTGCCTAAGCCATCATTGCAGGTGTCAGTGCACACAACAAATTCTTTATTAGGATCAGTTATTCTTAAAATAGGTGCGTTGGTTAATAAAGTTTTTAACTTTTTAAATCCTTCTTTGCATTTCTGGTTCCAATCAAACTTCTTTCCTTTCTTCTACAAAGAAGTTATCGGATTCATGATCTTTGAAAAACCTTCAATGAACCTCCAGTAGTACCCGATAATTCCCATGAAAGATCGAACATATGTTACATCCTTAGGAATCGGCCAATCTTCGATTGCTTTTATCTTTTCAGGATCTACTGAAATCCCTTCCTTGGTCACCACATGACCTAAATACTAAATCTTATCCTTGAAGAAATCACATTTACTAAACTTTGCAAAGAGTTGATGATCTCGTAACTCTTACAAAACAAATTTTAAATGTTTTTTGTGTTCTTCTTTAGTTTTTTAGTAGATTAAAATGTCGTCGATAAACACGACTACAAACTTATCTAGATACTTATGCATAACATTGTTCATTAAACACATGAAAATAGCTGGGGCATTAGTAAGCCTGAATGGCATGATGACAAACTCGTAATGGCCATATCTAGTTTTGAAAGCTATCTTAAAGACGTCTTCATCTTTAATTCTAACTTGATGATATCCAGACCTTAAATCTATTTTTGAAAACACCGTGGCTCCATTCAATTGATCAAACAGATCATCAATGCGGGAAAATGGGTATCAATTTTTAATGTTCATCTTATTCAACTGACATTAATCTATGCAAAGTCGCATGGTTCCATCCTTTTTCTTAACGAAGATGACAGATTCCCCCCAGGGAGACACACTAGGTTGAATATAATTTTTAGCAATTAGTTCTTTTAATTGAGACTTTAATTCATTAAGTTTAATTATGTTCATTCGATAAGGGACCTTTGAGCTAGGTACTGCACCAGATACCAACTCAATGGTAAAATCCAACTCCCTTTTCGGAAGTAGTCCTGGAATTTCTTTAGGGAATACATCAACATATTCTCTTAAGAATGGTATGTCTTCCAATTTTAATTTATCTATCTTAATTAGACTCTCTTCATCAGTTATTATTACGGCATAAGCTTTACATCCATTCCTAACAGCTCTCTTAAGCTGTAGAGCAGAAATCTGCCTTATGGTGGTTTTTCTAGGGATTCCTTTTACACTTACTAGTTTTCCATCACTGTTTAAACATGTGAATGTTTTATCATAACAATTTAGAATTACCCTATGTTGTTCTAACCAGTCCATACCAATCAGTAAATCATATGAACCAAGAGGAAATACATTAATCTTTACAACAGTTTCAAAATGATCCATAACTACTACACATTCTTTCACAAAACAAGTTACCTTTCTTTTAGCACTGGTGGCTAACTGAACCAACCAAGAATTCTCAAATTTTTCAACAGTTAACTTAAATTTTTCTACCATTTTAGGTGCAATATAACTAAGACTAGCTCCTTGATCAATCAAAATAGTTACAGGGGTTTGATTTATCATACCTTATACTTCCACCATGGAAGTTTGATATTCTGCTTAACGATTCTCCAAGGCTGCGTTGATTATGGGCATGGTCCTCGCTAATTCCCCAGCATTCATCTCCTCCTATATGGTATGAATATTGATAACAGTCTTTTTCTGATTAGGACATACTGAAGCATAGTGTGGGCCATTACACTCCCAGCACTTTATAGGTTCTTTGCGCTCAAAGTTCTTGGTACAATTACCATGGTTATTATCAAATTCTTTACCCTTGGAATTATTCTAATTGTTTGGATAATTATTCTTATTTCCTTGGAAGTTATTATTATTAGGATCATTTCTAGCCTTATTGTTCTTATAATTTCTGTTGGGCATAAAATCCTTCCTCTTTTGTTCATACTGGTTATTATTTTTCTTGGCTTTCTAGTTGGCCAAGCTTTCCTTCTTCCGATTCTGTTCAAAACAGAAGTTAGCTTTCCTCATAGCTTCTTCCAAAGTCTTTGGATTTTCATATTCAATCCTGTCTTTAATATGATAAGGTAGACAGCTAAGGAATCGATGTACCTTTGGTTTCTCATCTACAAGATATGGAACATACCTAAGTAGACTTAAAAATTTGTTGTTTAGATCTTTCATTGTCATTGATCCTAATTTAAGCTCAAAAAATTCTTTTACTCTCTCTTCATAGTATTGCTCAGATAGAAATTTCTTTTTAAAATATCTCTTAAAGGTACTCCAATTTACATTCTTCTCTTTTATTCCCTTAACTCTCTTCAAGTCCTGCCACCAAATGTCAGCCTTTCTTGAGAGGTTGTAGATAGCCATTCTAGCCTTTAATTGGTTAGAATAGTTATATATTTAGAAGTACTTTTTCATCCCAGATAACCAGGATTCGGCTTCCTCTCCCTTCTCAGTCTCTCCATTGAATGTTGGTGGTTTTATCTTTTTGAATTCCCCAGAAATTTCCTCATAAGGTTCGTATTTCCTCTTTTTAGTGTAATGATTATCATCACTACTATCACTAGTAGAATGGTAATTTCGTTGTTCACCAAACACCTATGAAGATGAACTACTTTCATTTTTAGTATGTTTCATCTTTTTAAATTTACGTTGATGACTTTCATATTTTGATTCAATTCTTTTACCCCTACCCTCAGTTTGAAACTTTTCAGTTAGGATCTAATTCAGCTCCTCCTGAGCCCTCAGAATCCTTTCGTTCTCTCGCTTTACAGATTCCATTTCCGATTTTTAGGTCTTTTATAGTTTGTAACAGTTATGAGGAATTGGTAGTTAAATCCTCTAGTATAGGATATCTTGGTAAGTTTCCTGGTTCAGTAACTGGAGATTCCTCCTCTGCATATTCTTCCAGCCTTTCCATACCTGTTTGTTAAAATTCAGAAAACAATTTCTCTGTTGAATAACATTTAAAAGAAATACATCAGCATAATAATTCAATATACTATTTCATAAAAGCTAGTTGGGCTTCATCAAGGCCTAGTGTTTGAACCTTGTGCTCTGATACCACATGTCAAAACCCCAAATTTTCACAAAAATTTAAAATTTTGAGAAAACATAAATTGTTTACAGTTACAGTTAGATAACTGCTAGTAACTAATATAAGATATGAAACAGACAAATAAAAGTAACCATTTAAAAATTAACACATATAGATTAATGTTGTGTGATGTAAGTAATCTGCATTCGATTATTTAGCTCTATTGATGGTTTGAATGTCAAGTAGGTGAGGAGTCATCTTCTAGTTGGGGATTACTTAGCGACTGCTAACATATCTGGATTTTCTGCATCTTTACAGGCTTGACAGGTAAAGATATACTTCTTTTAGCATAGAATATACCGCTAGAGTAAAAGTTCTACTTAGAATACTCATGATCTTGCAAGGTAAAGTAATGTTTCCTTATACTTGATTGATAAAAATTATTTTACTTAATATTTGTATTGTAGAGGCTATTAATGTCACCCTACAGTTTGTCTCTTCACATTGAGATCTTTAAGATAGATAATAAAAAGTCTCCTTCAAAATTTACTCTAAATAATTTCCATTTCTTAAAAGAGCTCATGATGTTGTCTCTTAACTCTTCCTTGAACATAGGAGTTTAAATGCTATTATTATCATAATAATTAAAGTATTTCTTATCATTATAATTTTAGACCTAAGCCCCTCAGAACATAACCCTATTGTATACTTTTCAGCTCTGTTTCAATTAGGACTTAATATGGTAATTTTATCAACTTAACATCACTTGTAATTTTATAAGATATCCTCTATAAGAAAGATCGTCAAGTTGTGACTGGGATTCCCATTTCCTTTATGATTAACGTCATGCAATGACTTCACATTACCCTACTATTTATTTAAATGTAAAATTAATGCAATGAAATTCTAGATAGTTTACTATCCTAAACTTTTTAGATTCTAACTTAACCTTGATCTAATTTGACTTAGAACTTGGTAAATATTACGGTGTTCAAAGTTCGTGTACTTGTAGGATTTATATCCTACATCTAGTACTGTAGATCCCCTTTAAGAGTAGGATTTATTCCTGTGTATAAATATTACTATATCTATATACTCCTTATTATCTTAACCTAATTCTTATTGTTTAACAATCATTGTTCATGATTATAAGACCAAAATAATAAAGGCATTATCAAACTTGTTCAAGCTTCTACTAACCTCTTGATCTTCTCTTATAAGCTGGATTATAAAAGGTTAAAATATCTTTGTTATCATAGCATCAAAAACATAAATAAAATCTTTGAGAAACAAGTGCCTCGAATCCATATGCAAATAGGCTCTTTACCCAAGCTATTTACAAGGTTTGAACATTATATTAACGATGGTATAACACTTGTTCATTGTCGAGGATTGACTTCATTTGGAATATGATATGATTTTGACTTCATGTGATAACACATTATTATTATATGCATAATGTATTTGTTTTAACAAGTAATTGGGTTCAAATGATTGCAGTGGAGACTATACAATAACCCACCGTGATAATGAAAAGATATGAGTACACATAGAACTCTCCTCGTCATGCAATACGAGATTTATAAGACTTACCTCGCAACCCTAAACTTCATTGTTCAGCAAGGTTTTCAGTCTCTGTTTCGTTGGGTTCACTGCATCCATGATGCTCGCAGTTCCTTGCCTCTAGCTCCACCGTCTGTGCATTTTTCTTTGAAGAGTTGTAGTTTAAAGTTAGAGATGTAAAGCCCTTGCTCGTGAATGAGTTGGTTTTGCAATCAATCTTGCTGTGTGTGAGGATAGTGTTATATAGTTGGTAGTTTTGCAGTGTTGATGTCGTGGTTTGGCCACTGTCACTGCTTGCTCTTACCTCAGTGGTCAAAGTGGTTGATAATCCAAACTCAGTTGCCTCCTTCTTAGGTGAATACAAGAATTGTTGTGTTCGTGGTATCAGTATTCCTTCTTCTTGACCTCAGATTCAAACATTACAGGTAACCATTGCTTATTTAAAGTTGCAAGCTATGAAGAATTTACAATTTCAGTGCTACACCCAAGTTTTTAATTTATACTTTGAATTCCATCTTGCAAGTGACAGTTTGCATATCCCTTGGAAGGAAACATTTCACAAATGGAGTGGCGTTTAGTCTACGGTAAGCCCTGGTTACCAAATGGATCTCCCTGCTTATACAGACCTTAGGGGAAAATTTCCTATTGGAAGAAGTTACGGCATGGTCGTTACCCAGTCTTGGGTTGTTGTTCTTTAGTTTACTAGTTTTGGTTTTTGTCTAAACCCTCGCTTATAGCAGGGTAACTCCGGCTCAAGCTGTGACTTGTAAATGCTCATTTTTCATGTTAAAAGGGTTTTTACATAACTGTAGGATTTGTTACATAGTTTGTATTTTGTTTATTAAACCCATGTCATGATATGGGTGCACCGGCTTAGAGTTGGTTTTTGTACATTGCTTATGTTTAAATCCTTTACGACCTGTCAAGCAATACACAGGGTTTTTAAAGCATAACGGTTTTCCTTTGAGCTCGGACTCAGTTATCTTAATGCTATTATGGTGTCTTTGTAAACTAGGGTTTTTACCCCATTTGACTGTGTAATAAAAATTTTACTACCTATTATTTATTTTGCATGAAAATATTGTTAATGTCTTGAAGACTGTCACTCAGTCATATTATAAAATTGTTTTACTTGCAGACTCAGAAATATTGAGTTAGGGTTTCCTGAATGAAACCCGTGTTTAAAATAATTCTTTCAATTTTATTTAAGTAGGTTTGTAAAACAAAAAGTGTTTAAGTTAATATTATTATCTGTACCTAATGTAATTTCTTGAATTTGCATCTGTATATATATTTTGTTATGAAGACTATAATCTAGTCTACAATAGTTCAATTTGTTCATTGATAAAGTTTCAATAGTAGAATTATAGCTTTATTGTCTTTCTTTTATTAATCAAGAAATTAAAAGAGGGTTTTGGCCCTGTAATTACTCTTCCTGTATAAACCTGTCAATAATTTCAGAACAGTTCTTACATAAATATTTATTTCATTTGTGAATTGTTATTTATCATATTCTTATTGTTTAATTTAATAAAGTTGACTAGTTGAAAGTACTCAGAACTCAGCTTCTGTGACTTAGTTTAGTTTGTTCTTTATATTTAAGTATATAGTAATATACTATGTTCTTATTAATAAATATTAAACTTAGTTGAGTGAATATTTATTAGTAAATAAGCTATAAGAATAGTATTTGTATCCTTAATGAACTGAATGTAAACCAGTAGTTTAACTACAATTCTTTCATTGTATAAGCAACTGGTATTTAAATAAACATAAGAAAATAAATATACAACATAACACTGTTTACCTTCCTGCATATTTTTTAATTTGAAAATAAAAGTATAATATATTGTGTATAAACATGTCATATTAACTATTAGTGTATCCTCTTAACTTAATAGCTCTTCTACCTGTAATGGAATACTGTTACTTCATTATCAGTACATTTACATAAACGAAGAACATAGATAACTAGGTTAAATACCTAAATACTACAATACATTACTTTGCTATTATAAAATGCATTTTAAATCTATTCATTTCAGTTTCTTCTCATTTCCTTCATCTAATTTAAATACACTGCCTGTGCTGGAGTACGGTCTGGTCCTTCCAGATGTGGAAAAACACATGTTAGAATTATTTTCCATCTATTTCAGACTCAATCTTTCAATAAACTAAAATATTACTAACTCTAACAGTTCACAACTAAAAATTTAACATTCATCAATCAGTCAGACTCATATTTAACCATCTAACATAGTAAAACAAAAAGACTATAGAACCTGATTAAGATGGAAAACCTGATTAAGCTGGACAAAAACAATGTTAGGAGGTCGTTCCTCCCTACCAACTCCTGGAGAGCACTCAAACAACGCTTCCTCAGGACCCCCGAGCCTGTTCCTGGTCTTTTGGCTGAGAACTAGTGGAGCAAGCAAACAACAGACTAGTCCAATGACTTAGTAAGTATTTTGCACTCAGCAGTAAGATCCTTCAGCTGAAAATCTGCACTAGATCACTTAGAAGTAAATCCCTCAAACTCTTTCCACAATTCCCTTGCCATTGAATTTCTTTGAAGTACATTCACTTGAATAATCACTTCTCTATAATGAGCAGCCTCAGCTCTCTTCAATGGGCATTTTTATAAAGATTGCCTAGGTCTTTTGGGTCAGTTGTCATTAATTGAGCCACCTGCTCTGATCCCACTTTCTTGGGGGATCATGACCCCAAATGTAGGGAGGTTTCCACCTACAACAGTTGGAAGTGTTTGAGGATGCTGCCACATGTATGTTTGCTCTCCACCCAGTCTCCTCCACCAACTTGACCAGTAAACACCCTTTTAACAGCTCTCATAAGCTATTGTCTCCACTTTTATTTATTTATAATTAAAATATTCAGAATTACATTCAATATCCTTGACTCTGCTGAGTCATCAATTACAACTTAGCATAAAATTTAACATATTGTTTTTAAATAAAATCAAATAAGATAATATTATTTTTGCAAAATTGGGGCATGTGACAGGATACCAGAACCGAGACAGGTGAACATTGGGAACACCACTTACATTCCTTCACATGTCCCATCATCCTCGAACCCTGTTGCTTCGAATAATTTTTTAACGACACATGCTCCCCCTAACTCACGTTGGCCTTCGGGCTGGAATATTGCTACTAGCCATGTTCGTTCTTCAACTTCTAACATAGTAGTATCACAAAGTCAAGTGCCTCCTGTTGTGTCAATAGGTCATGTACCTATTTCTGGATCATCTCATGTTCTAGCTCATGGAGCTCCCCATATACCTAACTATGGACCATCTCATAGAACATCCCATGGAACACCTTATGGAGCTTCTCATGGACATTCTTATGTACCACGGTATGGAAAAAACTATCAACCATATGGGTATAGGTATCAATAATCTACTTACTCTTATAATTATGGCTTTGTAGCACCTCATAATCAAGGTACTCCACATCACAATGCTTCCATGCAACCCTTCATGGGTCAAATGGGAGGAGGTTGTTATGGCCAAGGCCATGGTCTTTATAGCAATCAACCTTACATGAATCAACACTACTAGGGAGCGTGGCATTGACTGGCTCAACCTAGGATGCATTTCCTTGCGACATTGAACTTACCTGATTTGTCAATATTGATGAATGATCCTTTGTCTCATAATCCAACATGGCCGGCGGTCCCTACCAAGCTTCCTTCGGACATTCCCAAGTTTGAAAGTAAGTCTGGTGAATATCCTAGTGAGCATGTCACCACTTTCCACCTTTGGTGCTCTTCCAATTCCTTACACAATGATTCCATCCGTTTGAGGCTATTTCAATGCACCGTCACGGGTCCCGTGGTGAAATGATATATAGAGTTACCAGGGGGGCTTATGCTATGTTTGATGACCTTGCCATGACTTGCCTTAATCATTTCCATCTACCTGTACGTTACAATGCCGTTACCGAATCTTGTCGACCTTTCGGCAAGACAAAGCCACGCACATTTCAGATCATATTCAAGAGTGAAGTAGATGGAAATGATTAATTAAAGCCTTTATACCACCATAGTTTCTTCTTGAGTGGTTTCTCAATTCATTGTTACCTTACATCACGAAGGATGTTTCTACATCCAGAGTTCAAAATGAGGAACAAGCTATCTTTAGGGCTCAAGAGTTGGATTTGATCTATTCTCAATCCAAACTTTTGTATGAGATTATCCTGAATACTCCAAGATCCAATTTCAACCCCAATATCAAACCTAGGCCACATGCCAATGGTATTGTTGGCTCCACAAGTACCAAACCTATGGACTTGATTACAAAACAAGTGAGCCAGTTATAGATTAACCAGCCTATGTTGGGAGAAGCTACAGCTTCATCTCAACCTACCCAATCGACGAGTGTACTCTTCGTGCAAATGTTGAACCTGAAAGGAAACCAGCATCCTGGAAGGAATAAGAAAAAATGAAAAAATAATCATAAGGGTGGGAATAAAAACAAAAATGCTAATAATAATGACAAGAACACGAATAATGCTAGAGGGAAAAGCAACCTAAACGTAAGGTGAATTTTCCTTGTAAGTTGTGTAAGGATGATCACCTCACTCACTTGTGCCCTCATATGGAGGATGCCTTGAAGTTAATAGCACAGGGCCCAACTTTCTTTACTGGTCCTTTACCCAATAATCAAAATATGAACTTGAGGACTATTGATCCTGGTTGTGTGTCTGGTGGAACTCAAAACCCGTCGAAGGCCACAAGTGGTCATGGTTGCATCAACATGGTGAGAGCTGCTAAAGTTGTGACACGTGCGAAATATTATGGTTCGTCACAACCAGACCTTGGGAAAGAACCTTCCCCACCCGAGAGCCCTTTGTGAATTGAAAATCCTACATATAAACCTGAAGCTCCACCTCGCATTCCTATGGGAGTCTTAAAGTGTTCGGGGCACAATCCAAATGCCCGAGCTGCTCAGAACTATTCATTTGTCGAGGATTTGGGCTAGACTCCTTATACCATGTCCACATTAGAAGTGCTTCATACTTGTCCTCCACAGAGGAAAGACTTGTTGTCTGCTCTTGGGGTTAGTGACAAGATATCTTCTTCCATTATAAAATTTGAAACCATGGGAATACAACCTCATTTGCCTTACTACGTGTCTCTTTTGATTCATGTAGAGTGTCTCAACAACACCATCATGCATACTGTCATTGATGAAGGCGATGTTGCTTCCGTGATGTCTTTATCTTGTTGGAAGGGCTTAGGTTCTCCCACGTTGTCTCAATCTTCCAACATGTTGACAGATTTCAATGGTAGATAATTTTGGCCGCACGGTATACTTCCTTCTCTAGAGTTCCAATTGGTAGGGAATCCCGTTGTGATCAAGGTCGAGGTGGTTGATGCACCCCTTGACTACAATATTTTGTTGGGTAGGAATTGGATGTACAATATGCAAGCCGTAGCTTATTCCCTATTTCGAGTAGTATGCTTTCTATTTAATGGGAATATTGTTACTATTGATCAAAATTCATTCCATAATCCGAGTGTCAATGCATCATCGGGATCCTCTATCCTGATTATCGATCATTCTCAGCCAGCAACTAAGAATGTGGGTGTGGGTATGTATCCTTTTCTTATGGGAACCTTTAGTTGTCCTGCGCTCATTCTTATGATTGGGTCTAGTGTTGGTGGGGCTTCATCCTCGTTGAATTCAGTATCTTTTCACACTACTCATATGGAAGATCCTTGAATTATTCCTTCACCGAGTACTTCAAGTATGCCTTTCAAGATAGACGTGTCATTTCCTACAACAATGGTGGTGTATCATTGCCCTTTATGCGTATGTTGAAGAAGGAAACTCCTTTTTACAGGGATGAGTGAGCCTAGATTCTTTTGATGCTCTTAAGGGAGCCTTAGCAACGACCCCCATGCTTAGTCCACCAAACTTTAGCCGTGAATTCTTGATTTATGTGGTTGCGTCCCAAGAGATGGTTGGTATGGTTTTGGTTCAAGAGGATGAGGAGCTCCATGAGCATGTCATATATTATTTGAGCTGAATCCTTATTGATGCGGAACTTCACTATTCCCATGTGGAGAAGCTAGCCTTATCCACCATTCATGTGGTTCAATGTTTGAGACATTACATTCTCCTTCACCAAACTTTGGTCATAGCTCATATCAATCCATTTCAGTTCGTCCTCACTAGAAGGATGATTGGGGGGAAATATAATAAATGGATTGTGATTTTGCAAGAGTTTGATCTTGAATTCGTTTCGACGAAAACGAAGAAATTGTTAATATTTACGGAGCTCATATAATATTTTCCAAACTTTGAGGAAGAGGAGGTTTATGAGAATTCTTTTCTCGAAGAGTATATATTCCTCATCTCAACTATGGACCCCTGGTACGGGGATATTTTCACATATTTGCAAACATTGAAGGTCCCTACTCACCTCTCACAGGATCAGCAGCGATGATTATGTCACATAGCAAAGAACTACCTCATAGTGGATGAGACTTTGTACCACCATGGGGTAGACTCCATTTTACATCGTTGTTTAACCCATGATG
Organism: Pseudotsuga menziesii; assembly: GCA_001517045.1. Classification (NCBI taxonomy): domain Eukaryota; kingdom Viridiplantae; phylum Streptophyta; class Pinopsida; order Pinales; family Pinaceae; genus Pseudotsuga; species Pseudotsuga menziesii. The sequence continues at coordinate 421,040 of LPNX010047343.1, forward strand.
AGGCTGAGGTTGTACTTAATTATTTCCACAAAGGGGCATGTGGTGGTCATTTATCTGGGCTTTCCACGGCCCAAAAAATATTGAGAGCAGGCTATTTTTTGCCTTCTATCTTCAAAGATTGCATTACTATGGTCAAGAAGTGCCACCCTTTCCAGGTGTTTGTACGTAATATGTGCTTGCGTCCAGCCCCATTGCATCCTATTATCACCGTCGATCCCTTCACCAAGTGGGGGTTTATTTTATGGATTCTAGCTCAGCTTCAATTGGGGGACATCATCATATTATTGTGGCTGTCAATTACTTCATGAAATGGGTAGAGGCTATGCCCATAGTTAAATCCAAGGGTGAGATAGCTGCGCATTTCGTTTTCAACTAGATTATCACTCGATTCAGAATTTTGAAAGAGCTTGTCACTGACCATGGTAGGCACTTTCAGAACAAAATGATGGAAGAATTGGCTTCCAATTTAGGGTATAAGCAAGAGCATTCCTATTCTTATTACCCTAAAGCGAATAGATAGGTTGAACCAATGAATAAGTCACTTAAGTCTATTCTCCAACGAATCATTACACAAAGCAAGAATAATTGGCATATCATGTTGTCTTCTACTTTGTGGGCCTATAGAACTGCGGTTAAGATTGCCACTGGTTTTTTTCCATATCATGTTGTGCATGGGTTGGAGTCAGTATTACCAGTTGAATGTGAAATCCCTTCTCTGAAGCTAGTAGTGGAACTTTTACCAGACACTTCCGCATTGGAATATTGTTTGTTCCACTTAGAGCAGCTTGATGAGCAGCACTGAGATGCCTTAGTGGCTCTAGAGGCCAACAAGCATCGCATTAAGGTCCAATATGATAAGTTTGTCTGTTCGAGGAAGTTTAGTGAAGGTGACATGGTCCTTTTGTGGGATCAAGCTAAAGAACCCCTAGGGGTAGGAAAATTTAATCCCATGTGGAATGGTCCTTACGTGGTTAAATGTGTCTTAGAGAAAGGTTCCCATGAGCTGGTTGATTATCAAGGCACAGCCTTGGTGGAGCCTAGAAATGCACTCTATCTTAGAAAATACTATGCATGATCTTCAGCCAGGGCTGATTTTTGTATATTACTGTACAGTTTTGCATTGCATAGTTAGGTTTTCTTATGGTGATCGATTTTTTTAATTAGCTTTCATTTCTTATGGTAGATGTCGATGGATTCTTCCATTTACTTAGGATTCACTGATGGTGCTAGCCGCCACACTCAACTCAGCTTCGGCTGCTTGGGTGATCTATACTCCTACGGGTCAAGTATTGTCTTCAAGAGGCATATGTTTATGGCCTTCCTCAAACAATGTTGCTGAATATAGTGTCATCATTGAGTTATTACGTGATTCCATTTCACATGGTGTTCATTCTCTTGAGGTATGTCTTGATTCATAGTTAGTGGTTTCACAACTTAATGGCTTGTATCGTATTAGGGATCCAACATTATTACAAATATTCTTACGTGTTAGATTGCTAGAATGAAAATTTGAGAGTATAACATACATTCATGTTCCAAGAAGTTTTAATCAAGTTGCTGAATCATATGTTAACTGTGTGTTAGATTGCCATTTCTTTCACAGACCATAAGCATATCACAAACACATTTTACAAACATGTAAATAAAATAAAAATTGATCATCATAAAAGTTTTTTCGTTAAGTTCAAAAAGTGATGTCATAATACATAAGTGTCATATACAAAATTGGGGCTTCTAAGCCACCAAAACATATTACACGGTCATATAAAACATATACACCCAAGGCTCTAAGTCTGAGGTGGAGGAGGGTTCTGATCATGATCGCACACTACGGCTCTAGCTAGCTAGCGAAATAGTCAAACCCATGCTCGTGGTACTCCAACCACCTGGCGCTACATGGCCTCAGGAAAGTCCTCAACTTGCACCATGGGTATTCTATGTGTCAAACAAACAAAGTTCGTGTGAATGCTTTGGAGCATCCGCACCCATAATATCATCACCTCTTCCCCTCCGTCAATGATGAGAAAATTTATCTGGTCGTCGTGGTCCTATATCTGCATATACATGATAGATTGTCACTATGTTTCATAACACCAAAAACATGTCTTTTGAGTTCATATATCAAAAAACACAAAAAAATTAAAATTAAAAAATTAAAAACTAGGTTTGGGATTCTTTACCTATGTATCCATAAGCTGCTCTTCATGGTAGGGGCATATCTAGGGCTCCGCGGAAGTCTATCCCTGCATAGGGGTAGTTTTCTATGGTGACGATCTGTCTCTTCCACCATGGAAAAATATTTTCTGGGTAGGGGTTATCCACCCTTCCACCTCCCTGTCTACGCATGACATTAGCCCAGCGTCACTGAGCTGGATCCCGGACTCCATGTGGAGCAATGTCTACTCTAGGGCTCAGCTCTCACACCTGCTCAAAGAAAAATGTGCTCAATATGCTGCCAAACCTAAAGTTTTGCACTCTACTCATCTTGCAGTCATTGAGCTATTTTTTCATGTTGCTCAGCAGCGTAGTACTCCAGTCATATACTGTAGGTCACAATCATTCTACAGAATAGAACATCATTGGCCATGAGGCCTAGTGGAATGAAGCCAAACTTGCAATCCTTCCTAATTCCAAAATTATGGCTTTCAACCCCAGAATTTGAATAGTGTTTGTCAATATTTGACTCCCAACCTTCTTCATGTCCAGAAAGTAGCACACAGCTATGTACTCATCTATGGTCAGCCTGCCTCCTGGTCCACGGGATCGTAGGTTCACCACCTCCCCTCATCGATACAAAAATATGATGAAATATATGTCCTCAACCTCAATGTTGAGTGACATCCCATCTATCTGAAATGTTTCAGACTCTGGATCCCAATAGTATACCAGTAGCTGAAGTAGTCTTGGTTTGTCCCTCAGGCTGCCAAGACACCAAAACTTGTATAAGCCACATGCCCGTAATGCTTGTTGACCCATGAGGTTAGCTTGAACAGCTTCCTCAATATCACCATGTTCTCTCTCTCTCTCCACTCTAGTACCATCAATCATATCATTTATTCTAGGATAGAAGTCTATAGTCATTTGAGTGCCTTGAGACTTACAGTCATCAGTGGTAGGTTCTCTCACCATCGATGGTTTTGGGAATACATCAATGTCCCCTGATTGATGGATTCTTTCAAGTGTTTTACCTCGACACATCTATTCACACTTGTTATATTGCACTCTAGTACCTTGATTCCCATTTTTATTATTGGTGGGTGATCTCACATCTGTTAACGGTATATATCAATGACTGGTAATCAGATGATGGACTACTAGGTTCAACCTCGACACCTCTATTCACATAGTAGGACATGTACTCGTAGCAGTTTTTGTAGAATACTTTCCAAATTGGTGGCATTCCACATATGCTACCTCCTTGATCATGCCAGTGTTCATGAGATTTTAGCTCTTGTGACTTGATTCCAATGGATGTCAGATATCTTCAGCCATTATGGATATCTTGATCCATTATATATCTTCAGTTTCTATGGAGATCTTGATCCTTTGTATATCTTCATCATGGAGATTCATATCTATTATATATTGTACGTGGTGATGACCACACATGTCACATTTTGTATACCATGCCTATTCATGGCCATTGTACTGTTATGTATCTGGGACTGCTATATGTATTTGCAGTCATATGCAGAGATTGATTATTGTACTATACTGATGGATGGCTGGTTCTTCATCACTTCACTTCTGGGATGGATTTATAATGTATTTCGGCCATCATGTTACCCCTATGACCTCACACATTAGGGGGTATCTGTTACAGTTGATTTTACCACACATGGTTGATCACACATTTATGGCGTTCCCTGTCCCTCTGCAAACTCTTTGGACCCCATGGACCAATATTGTACCTTTGATGTTTCCAATATCATCCCTAAAACTGCCTGTTATTTATTGTATGTGACTTTTAATCCCTTTCTAGTGCATATACGCAGATATCGACCTTAAACCCATGTACCTTGGGATGTGTGCATAAGTCCAAATATTTTTGGAGTTTTCCTTGATGTGTGTATGAACCACTTGTCTCTTGGCCTTCCATATGCCTCGAGATCACTTGGATTGGACCCTCCATTACCCCTTTAAATTACTATATAAGGAACCCCTAGGATACATTGAAGGAGAGGAAGTTAAGAGCAAGAAAAATATAGTCCATTGTTGCCATAGATTTCTTATACTTGAGTCTGAATCCCTTTGTCCCTTTGGACCACTTTGTGTTCTTCCCAAGCTTTCCTTTTCTTGTGAGCTTGCTATTGAGAGATGGAGGATTGAGGTGGTGGAGGACTCAATTTCTTCGGTTTGCAGACGTGCCGACAGAGGTTGTCACTTGTGTACTCTCTGATTTGATTAATATAAATATATTTTCATGTCCAATAATGTGCATTTAAATGAATATTGAATCCATGGATGTGTTTAATTGCTTATACATTGTTGATTATATATGCTAGAGTAGATCTAACACCATATTATATAGCATGCTTGTCTTGTTTGTTGTTGTTGAGAGAAAATTACTAACACAAGTGAGATTGGAAAAATCTCAACAGGGATATACTTCAACCATCCGGAATAATGTATTATGATTCGAGATCCTTTAGTGTTAGATGTTTTATTTCTCTTGCAAATTGGGAATGGATTGATTTCTACGGTTTCTCTATCTATTGTGGTACACCCCAAGCCATAGGAAGTTTCTCTCCATAACAAATGGTTGCATTAATGATAGTATACTACTAATATGCATGCTATGGGTAAGTAACCCATGGTGCTATACAACACTCCATTTCTACTTATCTAGAATGAAACCTCATTTCTGACATATTGGGATTAGTGCACAATCTAAATAATGTTATGGTAGAGATAGAAGGCATGTGGAAATATTCCATGTATGGATGAATATTGTATTGGCTAAAATAGTTGCATGATTATATCATTATGCATAATAATTTGTCATTATGCATATGTTGTTATCAGATAAATATACTCAAGCGAACTTAAGCTAGATCTCCCTAGTCCAACTGGATCTAGAACAAATCAAGTGCATAATAAAACCTACTTTCCTAGATCAATATAGATTCCAATTAAATAGATAGATCACTTACCCAAGGTCTACAAATCATTTTCCTCTTTCTCGATCCAAGCTCTAGAACTTTCAGATATCAGGCTGCAAAACCCTATAGAGAAAATGGAAACAAGCAATATTTATAATCATATCTAGATATGAATTGATCTAAGCTAACAGTCAAGGAATAAACATCTAAACATTATCAACACAACAATATTTATGGAAAGAGTTTATATTATTGTAATCATAGAGAATGCATAGAATTACATAGGGAAATAACGTCACAAGCTAAGCCTCAATGTTGCAACCTTCCATCCAATGATACAAACCAAGCCTCCAAAGAATAATAGCTTTCCTCCCAAAATATGAGAGTTCACCTCCAAAAGGATGAGTAGGGATCACCTAGGAAATTCCACTAGCATAAGAGTACTATAGTCCTTCCTCCCTTCCCAATTGAGAGAGGGTCCATATTTATAAGTCTAAAGGGATATAGTAGGTTGAATATTAAGAGGAGAGGTATAAGGGATCCTTCCATTAGGTTAGAGAACCGAATGCCACCTCACCTAGAACATAGGGATGACCCTCCACCTCTTCTAGCTTTGAGAAGTGCCTCGAAGCTTCAAATTTTCCACTCTAAACAACACTGGCACACCTTGCAGTAGGAGATAGAGCACCAGAGGAGGGATGATGCACCTTGCATGAAGGCTAAGAGTGTCAGTGGCACACCTTGTCAAGGCCAAAATAGTTCCAGCAAGGGCATGGCGCACCTTAATGTGCACTTTAGCTAAGGGAAATTTAGGGATTTAGGCACAAGGTTGACACATGGCTCATGATGATGAGATTTCGGTGTAACAGAATGCCCCCCAAAGCATGAAGTTAGAGGAATGTGATAGGTGAAATGCTTTGTGAAGTGAAGAAATCGAAGGCAAGGATGTTGGTTGGAAGATGTTACATTACAAATGACTCAAATATCACATGACTCATAACATGGTTGTCGACCAATATATTGTAGATCCATGGTAGTAGAGACTGACTGAACACAATCATGGCTACTAGACAGAAATGTAGATCCATCATGATATGATAACACAACCATGACCAATACGAAGTGGATCCATGTAATATGACTCAAACAAACTCCATCGCAACTTAGGAAAAATATCAGTTAATTCAAGGTCTTCAAGTCGAACCCGCAACGATACAAATATAACCATGTGATTATAATGTCTTGATGTCTAACATGGTAGAAACCACTTGATTACCAATCATTGATGCATACTGTTAACAAGTGCAATGGAGATCACCATTGATGTCAATGATTCCCAAGGTATCTCGTTACATTCTCCCAAGTGTGAATAAAGGAATTGAAGTCGGACACTTGGTATAATATTCCATTCAGAGGTCATTGATGGAAACCTACTGCTGAAAGAGAGGAAACCTACCATTGAGGCATGTAGGATTCAAGGTACTTGACTTGGTTTCTAAGTCCAATCCTTGGATGTTGTGTTGAATTTGATAGTAGTAGACTCGTTAAAGGAGTTCCATGATGATTCCCCTATCATCGACATGAAACATGATCATAGATGTTTTAGAGTAAATCAGACATTAGAGTGATATACGAGACTGACTCGGAGATAACCAACATGATAGAAGGTAAGATGATTGCAGATGACCAAATTTCTCTTGAACATGGCTATGGCATGACTTGGCAGTACTGAATTTGATGAGACTGATACCAATCCCCCGATGCAACTAATGGTTGGAGAATTCTTGGACAACTCAAATGAGTAAGAAGACTCATGGATCAACAGGACTTGAAGACAAACACATTACCCAAGTACTGAATGCATATGCAAACGAGTTCCATATTCAAGAGTGATTATGTACTGTCATAACTACAATCGAAATACAAACTCTTCCATTATCCTCTTCTTGATTGACGAGTGCCTCTTTTCATTTTAACGAGTTCAAAGAGGGTAACAAACACTCATTGTATATCATCAAGTGATGAGTCCATTCTTATACGTTTTATGAACCTGATAAGGAGGGGTTCATTCCCAGAAATGGTCCTTCATCGTTTGATTTTATGAGTCTGATGAAAGAAAACTCATTCGTCATTTCATGTTTCGAGAGTCTGAAATGACTAAGAAGACTCCAGGATGGACTTTTTTCATAAATTTAGTCCCCGAGACCTGAAAAGGTATAAAATGATTCCCATGAGAACTCTTCTAGTTGCGATGAACTAGAGTATACCTTTTTCATAAATAATTCCAATCGATCCAAAAAAGGGGTAAACTACCATCGATTAGATGATCGTTCAAATAATTTTACAATCGTGAAAGCATCAAGTTCGCTTGGCGAAATTTTTGTGTTTTAGGAGCTTGAAAAATATCTTAAAGGTGACTCCATAAGGGGTTCTCTTTTTCATAATACAATTTTAACAAGTATTTAAAAAGCAGTAAAAGTATACTCGAAACCTCTTCGCTGAGTTTTTAACGAGCACGCCGAAGGTATAAAAGGCACTCAGAACCTTTTTCATGTTTCAATCTAGAGCACAAAAAAGCAATAAACTAAGCTCAAACCACTTTTCATGTTTTAGCCAGAGCACGAAAAATGAAAAGTAAGCTCAACACCATCTTACTATTTTTAACAAGCTTGAATATCAGTTGAAAGAATGCTAAGATCATCTATTTCATTTTTTAATGAGCTTGACATAGAATAAGAACTATGCTCAAAATGTCGTTTCATGGTTTAGTGAGCTCGAAACTAAAAAGAAAGTATGCTCAAAATGACTCCCATTGACTGGTGTTTTCCCAACATGATGTCTAGTGGTTGGTACTTGCCTCCAGTAGAACTATCAAGTAGCTTAACTCCAATATAAATTGGTAGGATACATGCCCCCCAAGCCTCATTCTGTTTGCTTACTCTTTTCTAACTAAATTTCAAGTTGTTTCTAGAAAAAGGTTCACCAGAAACCAAGGAAGATAGAGGATCAAGTGTTACAAGCAGATGAAATGAAGGTTCAAATATTGAGTATTGACACAATTGAAGAATTTGTTTCATTTTTTAACGAGCTTGACATGAAAAGGGAACCTTTCTCAAAATGACATGTTTCATTTTTACACAATCTTAAAACAGAAAATAATTGTGCTTGTGGGGACCTGTTTCATTTTTACAAAAGATTTAAATAGAAAAATAACTATGCTTGAGGGCATTCGTTTCATTTTTTAAAGAGAATAAAATAGAATGGGAACTATACTCACCGACATCTGTTTCATTTTTTGACGAGCTTGATACAGAAAGGGAACTATGCTCACAGACAGTTCTTATCCAACATGATGTCCATGGGTTAGTGGGTTTCCCCCTTACATGAAAAGCTAGCAACTTAACTCTGGTATGATGTCCAGAGAATGGAGACATGCCTCCAAAACTTCCTCATGAGGAGAAGAAGCTAAGGTTTTCAAACTAATGAACTTCTTCATGATGTTTAGAGGAAAGAGACATGGTAGGTGAAGGGGAAGGAACCATGAGAATGTGTGGGACATTCAAGGAAGTCTAATGACTAGGATTCATATGATGACCAAGTTTAACAAAGGAAAGTTTATCAATGGTCACAATTTTCCCATCATGTGGAAAATGCATCCCTCAAAAGAGTGTGGACACTACAGCTTTCATGGAATAAACATAATCTTGCCCAAGGAGTATATTAAAATCTAAGGGACCTTGGACTACCATAAAATCAATATAGACAGTTTTCCCTCCTAAATTTATAGGAAAATGAGGAAGGATCCCTAAAGGTGCAATAGGTCTTCGATTCAAATCCAGTATCTAATTGGTGGCTAGCACAAGTGGAGTAGAACCTATGGCTTTCCAAGCAATAGAGGATTGAATACTAACAGAATCCCCTTCATCAACAACAGTGCAGGGTATGCTCTTAGCGATAACATGCACAGATATATGGAAAGGAACACTCGAATGAAGACAATATTCTATTAGATTACTCCAGTCAAAGGAAATAAACTCATTACTTGGAGAGGGTTCTGTTGAAAGAGAAAAAAATTCCTCTTGCATAGAACAATCTCAACTGACTATGAAAACTTCAGTTGGTTTCAGTTCAATCTCAACTGTAAGAGAAGGACAAGATGAAGACAATGTCCAAGTGAATACTTCAATATTAACACTCTCTAATGAAAGAGTGGGATCGGGTGGAGATGACATCCACTTGGCCACTTTAACATTACTCTACAAAGGAAGAGTGGGACGAACTACCTATTCTTCACTCTCTAAAGAAAGAGTGGTATAGATCAAGGATGGAACTAGATCGACCACCTTATCAACTAACGGATGGTCAAGAGATGACTTACAATAAACTATTGGAAGTCGTTGCTGAGGAACAATAATATCTTCCAACAACTTAGAAGCTTCATCCATGCGAGGACAAAGGTAAGTAAGGTGCATGCCCTTACATAGCAAGCAAGGATATCTAACTTTTCCTTTTTGACTCTTAACCATGGAGTTACTGATTGATGGAGTATCATCAGTATGATGACTAGAGGATAATGACATCGGGTGTTGGGAAGCCTCATACCACACTTCTAAACCTTGGGATAGACCATGACAAACCTTAAGAAGAAGGTCACCCTTCTAAAGTCTACAGGGGAACTTAGGCTTACAAGGTGTTTAGGAAATTCAACACTCTCAACAATGTGATCAATGGCTAATGGGTTTCTAACATGATGATAAGAGGTTGGAGATGTGACCTTCTTCTTATTGTTCTTCTTCTTATCCTTCCTTATCGTCTTCTTCTTACATGCTCATTTACTAACATCATATTTTTCAACAGGTGCAGATGAAGAAAGGGAAGTTGATTCAACATTTGAGGAACAAGGAGAAGGATTAACATGATGTTTATGCTCATGCAGTGAAGGACCATTATCCGACACAAATGTTGCACTTGGTATAACCGAATTGGAGAATAACCATACCAATAATCCTATAGTCAATTAGGAAGACTCAAAGTGGCCATAAAGGGAGGACCAACACTTCCACAAGGGGGAGAAACAAAAGACATACCCTGAAAAGGGGTCTCTTGATTGGTGGTTCCAGGAGAGTCTCCTATATCTAAACTTTCATATACCAAGTTTTTCATTGGGTCACAATGGCATAATCAAATTTTCCATATTCATGATATTTTGTCAAATTTATGCTAAGGGTCAAATAATTGCCAAGGAGGAAAAGGAAGAGGAAGAGGCATTTTGGAGCTAGTGAGACACTTGGACTAGATTCCCTATCTCTATGACAACAATGATGAAGATTCTATGACAACTGTGACACAAATCAGATATCAAGGATGAAATCTGACATATACGACATGCCAAGGCTAAAAATAGCTCCAAGATGGCGCTCAAGGGAGTTAGGGCATCTAAGATGTTTGCACATGTGATTTGGTGGAAGTGGGAAACTAGGAATTAATGTACAAGTGCCATTCTTTGGAATCTCTTCCCAAATAGAGTTGGAATGCATATCTTGGAAGGAATTCAACCCATGTAGAGCTAGGAAACTTTATGAATTTCAAGAAAAAATAATGAAGGAAGCTTTTGATCATTTGAGAAATTTACATTTGTGAAGAGAGAGAGCTAGTGGATGACTGGTTTCTTGTTGTTAGATCATGTTTTTTTTTCCATTTTTTAATACTTTTGTTTAAGTTTTGAAGCTTGGTTTTATTCATTACTCCTAGAAAATTTTGTTTCTTAGGATAGTTTGAATCTTTTTCCTTTAACTTTCATGTTTATTTGATTTCTTAGTTTTATTTTTTTTTAATTTTGGTTTGATTTCATAGTTAGAGAGCTTATAGAATGCTTATATGGATTAAAAGGTCTAAAAAATAACATAAAATCTTAATTAAGGTTCTTAAACCAAGTTTAAACCTTTATCATGAGTTTAATTTTTGAAAAACATTAAAGCAGACTTTCTTGTAGCGCAAGCCTGGAAAAATTGCACACATGCACCACAAGAAAGTCATGCAATTCAAAAATCATCATTTTTGGGTCAGATTTTTTGAAATTTTCACATATGAAGTGTCATTCACACTGTGCTGATGGATTTGATACGTTTTTTCTCTAGAATTATCATTGTGACAGGTGTGAATACGTCAAAGAAATTATCATGAGGACGAGTCGTGGTGATATGTTACAGAGTGATGGAATAATGATTTTAACATAATGAGACAAAGGCGCCTTGAATCTCGTATCCCCTGAAGTGCACGTAGAGCAGATGAATTTCATGGTGAAGAATCAGTAGTCTGTAATCAAATTTTGAAACAGGGCGAAAAATTAGGGCTTCGAGCAGCGGTCATTTTGGAGTTATCAAAGTGGTCAAAGGAGATTGGGGAATGCAATTGGACACCTAACAGTCAAGAAAACATGATTCCAGCACCTGGATTAATCACTTTGACAGGTAGGCTGCGAATCGTTACCAAAGTTAATAAATTTGGGTTTTTTCAGAGCAGAAGACTAATGATAATATTGATTGAAGATTATTAGTTTATAAACCTAATTCTTACTGAATGACGAATTCTCTGTCAATGGAATTAAAGTATTTATCAGTTTAAACGAGAGAGTTCAGTTTAGGGTTTTTAGGTTCCTCTATACAGTATTGTCTGTCAGTTTATCAAGACTTGAAGAAATTCAGAGTGTGTTTTATTGACAAAAGCTATTTGATAATTGTTCAAAATGAAAAGAAGTCGTAAGACTAATAGCGCAGAACCTTCAGACATGAGTTGGGTTCAAACATTTCCATATTGTGCAAATCTATTTGCAAAAGCAGGGTGGTTATTGTTTTTTGAAAATATTCAAGGTTGTCACTCAGAAGTCTCTTATAAATTCACTCAATGTTTGGATAAGGATATAGAGTCTTTTGATACTTTGAAGTTTAAACTGACCAGGGAAATATTAGCAGAAGCAACAGGAATTTTAGATGAGGGTGAATTCTGGTTCAAAAAAGTGCCTTTCACTTTTGATGCTCAGAGATATCTACTTCCAGATGTAGTAGTAGATTGGGGAAAGGGAGTACCTATTCAAAAGTTTAAGCCAAAATAAATAGAGCCTATCAAAATCCTACAGATCTATATCACTTGTGAAGGGAGATTTGCTTTTGTGTTTAAGTATCATTTTAGATTCCTTCAACATCTCAGTCATGAATCCAAAATGAATCTCCCATTCTTCTTTTTGAAAAGTTTACAGAAGATGTCAAGCAGGGTGAAAGAACATCAGGATCACACCAAACAATTATTATTTCATCATGGGCTTATTAAACTAGTTATAAGCATTGTACTTCAAAAAAGAGAGAAGACATGGGAATATTTCTTGTTTTGGTCTAGTTTCCAAACAGAGAAGGAAGAGTAGTCTCAGAAGAGACAGTTAGACAAAGGTCAGAATTTGATCAAGAAACTTAAAAAGAAAGTCAGACTCAAAGATGAAGAAGCTGGTGAACCAGGAAAATCTTCGAACCAGGAAGATGAAAACATTGAAATTGAATAGCAAATTAATGTTGGGGAAAACAAAGTTTCAAATTCAAAGGTGAAGGAAGTTGAGCCTGTAGAAGATGCTTCTCCTGAAGAACTTAACCAAATTGTAAAGGAAGATGTAAAATACCAAAAACAGATCCATATTACAGTTCTCTCTAAAGATGATTAAAAATGTTTATCTAATGAAGCTAGCATTAATACTACTAATGAAGTTATTGTTCATTCTAAACAAGAGATACATACCCATTCTAAAGAATAGACAATGTCACGAAGAAAGAAAATGAAAGTTGTTGAACTGGATTCAGTTACACATCAAGGGAAAGCTTTGGAAATGTTAGGAGAGGTTGGAGCAGTCTGGAGGCCCAAGACAAGGCCAAAGAACAAAATCAAGTTAAATATGAAGAAGATGTTAAACCCCAAACTGGCTGAAAAGAAAGTTACAATAATAGAAGATTCATCATCTCGGGAGAAATTAGAAAATAGTGAAGATGAAAACAAAAAGGCTATGAAAGGTAAAAAAACAAATAGTTTCAAAAGATAAACCAATTTTCACTGATACTAAGATCTCAGACATATTCATGGAGGTTTGAAATAAGATGATTCTAGAACATAATCAAAATTATTTAAAGAGCTCTTGTATAGAGAAAGGAGAGGTAACTGAAAGATCAGCTCAGTGCAGTATTGAAGCTGAAGAGCATTTAGAAATTCCTGTGACCTTGACAGAACATATGAAGGAGGATGAAGAAATATTCAAGAAGCTAAAAATCCCATGGATGCCAGAAGGGATGCATCCAATAGTAAAAGGTAAATGCATTGATTCTGAAAATGAAAATCTGCAAAGGAGTATTAAACAATACAAGCATCAAATTGAGTACCTGCATGAAAGCAATGAAGGATTAGTGACTGCAAATAAAAGACTAAGAGAAGATCTGGAAGAATTCAATACTCACTATCAAGAATTGATTTCAGTTTCTAAAGAGGCTCTTAAAATAAAAACATAGACAGAGAATTAGTTTACAGAATTAAAACAAACTATCCAGGAGCTGACACAGCAAAATGAGGAGCTGACAAAAAGAGTTGCAGATTTGGAAGCAGAACACCAGAAAGCTAGAAGGAAAGCCCAGGATTTAGAGGGAATTTCTCTTTTGTAAATTTGAGCATATAGATCTGTAGACAAATACACAACTCACAAAGAATATCTCACAATTTACTCAGCAATTGAAGAATGAAACAGTGCAAAAGGCTTGCAGCTGTGAATGCTTTCATTAATAAAAAAAGTAATCCAGATGATAATTACAATAATGTAAAATGGCTTTAATAGCCACAACCAATTCGAATCCACATGAGGAAGTTCGAATTGATTAGACTCTACTTGACTGTAGGTAACCACGACTTTGTCTAAATCACTATCGGAGGACCCAGTAGTTAACTGTCCTTGTCTAAATCATAACCGGACTTTATCGGAGCTCTAAAACACAACCAAGTGTTACATTTAGTGTTGAATAATGGTTAACTGACTGTGGTAGGTGAGAAATGCGCCCCACATGTGTGCAATCAAGTAAACCTAGTGCTAACTGAATGTGGAGGACTTGAACTGAATGTAACTGACTCCTAACTTAGCTTGACTAGTCATTAACTGAAGTGAACTGACCTTGGTTGGTTTTGGCACTCCCAGTGGCTTCCTAAATTGTAGGGATTGATCTAGGAGGCTCCTAAACTTATGAAATCAAGTGCAATAAGTGGCAGTGAGCCTCAATTAGTGTTCCCCACACTTTAGTAACTGAAACATGTGCCCCAATTAGGTCAAGTTTACCCAATGGTGCTAATGACTATAAATAGACTAGATGGACTCCCGATTTAGACATATGACCAAATTTGTACAAGGGAGGATTAATAATCCTAACACCCCCCCTAAATGATAACTTGGACAAACTGTGGGCCCTGGTAACTAAGACCATAGGTCACCCATTACATCAAGTAAAATAAAGTAACTGCTCAATACAAGGAGCTAGGGAAAAAACCACATGGGAAAAAAGCCCTCCTTCTAGCTAAGCAGGTAGAATCAGGTCTCAAGTTTGAAAAACTTGAAAATATGTTGCTGAAATCTTCATCTATGTGAGGTAGTGAAGCAGCATGCATGGTGTGATGTGCACAGGTATTCTGGGGCCTGGCATGTAAACTTCTCCTTCTTCTTCAAAAATGATGATGGGAGGAAGGAGGAATGTAACCTTTGTCTCTTGCTGAATGAAGAGGTGTATGATCATATCCATTCTTCTGAATGTAGTAAGACTGATCACTTTCCATATTGCATCTTACAGGAAGTCTATTGCATCTCTCTAAAGGAGGTAAAATAGTATGACATAGTGCAAGAGTCTTTCCTTTCTGAGTGTCAGGTGAGTTTCCAGTCAGCTTCCTAGCTTCTAGTTTGGAAGTAGGGACTGAATCTAGATCTGAGTCACCTTAAATATTAATGTCATAAACTGGCATAGATGGATCTATAATACTAGTAGAAGCTGTAAAAGAAGTAGATGCAATGGTTTTACCTTCCCTTGCAGGTGGCTGCTGAGAGTGCATTGGTTCTGGAGGCATGAAATGTGAGAACTCATATGCTTTCAAAGCATGATTCACAATACCCTTTACTATGATGCTCCCAGTAGAGATATTTGTGATCTCCACTGAGTCAGGACCAAAGATCACTCGCTTTGGAGATCCAATATGGGTCATCTGATAGACAGATAACAGATTTGAAGCTAGGGAGGGAACAAACAACACATCTTTGAACCTTCCATGTTCAAGTTGGATAGAGCCCTTCCCTTTGGTTTGGAACTTACTGTTATTTCCCATCTGAATACTAGGACCATCAAAGGACTGAAAAGAAGAGAATGATTCTCTGGATGTAGCCATATGGTTGGAAGCTCCAGAATCAATGAGGAAGGCAGGTGTTGATGTGCAGCAAGCTTTCAGTGCATGTCCTTTCCTTTGGTATTCTTCTTCTTCTTCTTCAGATTCTTCCTTCCTTGTGCTAGAAGGTATAGTAATGTTATGATTTTTCAAAAGAAGAGCCATTTCATCAAGTTTTCTTCTCATACAGGAGCTTTCTGAATGGAAGCCCCTTCCATAGTAAGGGCAGAGGACCTTGCCTTTGCCATTCTTCTTGCTTCTCTTCAAACCTGAAGGTTCTTTTGACTGTTTAGACTCATCTCTTTGCTTCCCTCTGTCATTCGCTACCTTATCTCCTCTTGAAACAAGAGCTAGATATTTGGGAGATCGAATGATCCCCATTTGGATCAATTTATCATTCTCATAAATAAGAGATTGGATGAAAGAATTAAGAGTGGGAATCTTCCAATTTGGAGTAGTGAGACTTACTATTTGGAAGGTGGATACAAATACTGAGTAGTCTGAATTGAGCTTGGCTGATCTTCATCCTTCTTCACTTTGCATTGCTTCAACTGATATATCAGGTTCTTGAACTTTGAGAAGAATTCATTTAGAGATTCAAAGTTTGATGGATTGAGAGTAATCAGATTATTTTCTACCTGATGGATCCTCATCTCATCATGCTTATCAAATAAGGAAGCAAGCTTGTCCCAAACCTCCTTGGGAGTGTCCAAGTCTTGGATGTGAAATCGAATATCTTTAGAGACTGAGAAGGATATGAGTCCAATGGCTTCATCAAGCTTGTTCATGTACTTAGCTTTGTCTTTATCTGATTCTGGCTCTTCCTCTGTTTCTTCTATGAGTCTGAAGAGATGCTTGGTGTAGAGCAAAACTTTCATGTCATCCTTCCACTCATGATAGTTGAAGGGAGTGAAAGGCTCCATTGGATGAGCCATTTTGAATGTAATAAGAAAGACTGAGCTGCTGTAGCGAATGAAGTGAGAAGTAGAGGCTACTTGTAGCGAATGCTATAAGAAAAGCTGATAACCTGTCACACAATCAAAGAAACAAAATGATCCGGTTGGAGATCTGAGGAGGAGAGGAGTCTTGTCCACCGAGGCTCTGATACCATGTAAATTTGAGCATATAGATCTGTAGACAAATACACAACTCACAAAGAATATCTCACAATTTACTCAGCAATTGAAGAATGAAACAGTGCAAAAGGCTTGCAGCTGTGAATGCTTTCATTAATCAAAAAAGTAATCCATATGATAATTACAATAATGTAAAATGGATTTAATAGCCATAAGCATTTCGAATCCACATGAGGAAGTTTGAATTGATTAGACTCTACTTGACTGTAGGTAACCAAGACTTTGTCTAAATCACTATCGGAGGACCCAGTAGTTAACTGTCCTTGTCTAAATCATAACCGGTCTTTATCGGAGCTCTAAAACACAACCAAGTGTTACATTTAGTGTTGACTAATGGTTAACTGACTGTGGTAGGTGAGAAATGCACCCCACATGTGTGCAATCAAGTAAACCTAGCACTAACTGAATGTGGAGGACTTGAACTGAATGTAACTGACTTCTAACTTAGCTTGACTAGTCATTAACTGAAGTGAACTGACCTTGTTTGGTTTTGGCACTCCCAGTGGCTTCCTAAATTGTATGGATTGATATATGAGGCTCCTAAACTTATGCAATCAAGTGCAATAGGTGGCAGTGAGCCTCAATTAGTGTTCCCCGCACTTTAGTAACTAAAACATGTACCCCAATTAGGTCAAGTTTACCCAATGGTGCTAATGACTATAAATAGACTGGATGGACTCCCGATTTAGACATATGACCAAATTTGGACAAGGGAGGATTAATAATCCTAACATATTTTAGCAGAGGGAGCAAAAGACTTGTAAAAGTACTTCAAGAAGAGCAGTTATTAGTTAGTTTGAAAATTTTATTTCATTTTTTTATAATGATAAGTTTATATTGAACAATTCGATAGATGACCTAAAAGTAGTTGTGGTTGAGTTATG
Source organism: Pseudotsuga menziesii (assembly GCA_001517045.1). Classification (NCBI taxonomy): domain Eukaryota; kingdom Viridiplantae; phylum Streptophyta; class Pinopsida; order Pinales; family Pinaceae; genus Pseudotsuga; species Pseudotsuga menziesii. The sequence goes on from LPNX010047343.1 coordinate 438,602, forward strand.
TAACTATTTTTTGAAGGAACAAGATAAATGTAAGTATGGGAAAGGACCAAGGGTTCGATTTTTGTTGCAAGGGGAGGCTATCAGGCTGTGATTTATGAGCTAAGTGTAAAAACTCTTGTGTGTTTTTGATGACTGAATTATGAAATATATGCAACTATATGCCCTTTTAGAGTATTGACTAGTTTCATTTCTAATTTATGTTAATTACTCAATTGGTATACTCATCTCCTGTTTAAGGTTTTTATGCTTGAAATTCTTGCTAACTATGGGTGGAACTCAGTACTGTGTTTATTATGTTTGGGTTATGGTTTATATGTTATGCATCTTAGTTCTTCAAATGCTCATAATTTAGTGTTTGCTTTGGTTTCATGAATTTTCTTCCCTCTTGTCTACAAAATTTACAACCAAAACCATAGAAAAACCTATTTTACTTGATTTTGTTGGCTTGTTCTTTCATAGTCTGGGGACAATTTCTGGCACAAACACTTGCCTTAGCCAATTTCGAGGGTGAAATATTCTCATCCAAGTTTGTGTTTGCAGAGGCCATTCATGTATTTCATGGAGCTTTAATGGATTCATAAGTTATAGTTGAAATCTATAGGTCATATCATGGACACTTCAATGTCATCTTTTTCTTTCATATATTCCAAGTTTTCTCATCATATTCTTGCTCTATGGATTGAGGCGCACTTGGTGAGCTATTGATCTCTTTGGAGGAGCTTATAATGCCCCATTATTTTATGTTCTGATGTAAATGATATGTATTTAAATTTCAGAATAATATGAGGTCTAAATACCAAAATATTTCATGTAAAAGTGTTAAACAATGAAGAAACAGTGTCATTTCCCTACTACCTTGTTGTGAACCAATGTAATGTTGATGGATTCGAATGGATAAGTAAAATACTGATGGTTTATGGATGAATTGAATTTCATTGATGTATTATATTAGTTTAATGTTCATAACATAATAATTTGGATTCATTTTGTTGAGCTTCATAGCATTTGGAGAAGATTGCCTATCATTTCCCACAAGGTTGAAACTAGCCTTTTTTCATCTAACTTAAGGGAGTTATAGCAGACATTAAAAGTTTAATGGTGATTCATATGAGCTAATTTTTATGTCATTTATATGTCCCATTATTCTATTCATAAATTAAATTTTTAATGAGTGCATTTGTAAATTCATTTTCATCATCTACCCCTAGGGGATTTGAACCACAAGTTGCTCGTAAAACTCCATACATTGACCAGATTTCCAAAGTGAGTTTAAGGAGTATTTTGATGGTTTAAATACACCTATAAACACCATTTTTATGTATTAACATCATTCATACACATTTTGGTACAATTTTAGATCATTTGGAGCTATTTGGAGCCATCTACCATTGGGGGTTTGAGCCTCACAATTACTCATAAATTCCCTGAGTTCTCTTGGATACCTATTCGACATAAAAACCACATATAATACTGAAAATATAATTAAATTAATGTATTATAACATATCCAAGTCTCATACCAACCATTAGTGTAGGTTGTACAATGTTTGGAAGAGATTTGTTCCAGGACCCAGGGGGGATTTCCACCTCCCAAATTGACTAGACTTGTCCCAAAACTTATTCCATTAAAAATTTCAGACCATTGTTGGGTATATCAGTTGATTATATGTCTTATATATGTGTTAATTTGTCCCATCACCCCTCATGACCTTCCTCACCAATTTTGAAAGTAATTGGAGGAGTTTGGAATCAATTGTATCCATATACCTAGAGTTGACACATGCTGAATTTGAGCACATTGGGAAAATTATTAACAAGGGAAATTACAGTGGTATCAGAGTGTTAACACTCTATTTTCAATAGTCTAGTTATGAGCCTGATAGAATTTTGAGGAGGGCGTTGGATGAGCTAAAGGCATTAAATGGGATTCATAATCAAAGGCTGAGATTGATCAGATGGAAGATCAACAGCGTCAAAAAATTTCACATGTTGGACATGCCTGACCAAAGCCACTTTTCCAAATTGAAAAATATTTTAAAAGATGGAGGCATCTAACGGTTGAGAATGGGATCCAAGAATATCTGCGGTCTCAGTCGATTTCTCAAAACAGACTTGTGTGGGTAAAGCTGCGATTTCAAATCGTGAAAGGTGGTATCAGCCCCGAATATCAATGGTCACAATAAAGAAGGGAAGATATCTATGGTCATGGTTTATTTCCCAATGCAAACTAGCAAGGTTGAAGACCAGGATTTCATGTTGCGAAAAGTAGTCGGGCCCACTCGGATCGATGGCTACATGAATAGGTCGATCGTGATCGACAATTGAGAGCAAGCCTTGGTATAAAACTGCTCATTGAACCCAAAGAAGAAATTTGGTGGTAGAAATGATGGAACGTGGATGGTGGGCATAAATAATTCCTCAAATCAGAAGGCTAAGGAGACCTCCATGCTACAAGTATCATATCCAATGCAGATATGACAGGGGAAGGGACATTCTATTAATTCTTGCACATGATATAGGAACTAGGAATAAAAATCATCAAAGAATAATCAACAAATACTCATGAATTGGAAATAATCAGGACCAGAATGGTTTCCTCTCTGTATATTCAATAAACAATAAAGGGTTACAATACCAATGCTGAGAAATGGCTTAACTCCATGAAGAATTCGAATACCTAAGGAGACAATTCGAATTCAATGAGTGAGTCTAGCTTAACTGACTCTAAACCATTCAATCTCACTCAGTTAACTACTTGACCAAAACACTAATTGACTCACCAAACCCTAGCTGAAGTTGGAGTGCAATAAATGACTGAATCTCAACTGAAGGAGATCAAACACATGTCATAGCAATCCAACCATCAAGTGCTAGTGTTGCATGACTCCAATGAACCCCGATGAGGTTAACTGAAGCTGAACTGACCATCAGAAGTTGGTGGAGGTGCCTTGTTGACTCCATATCATTAAATAATAATAAATAATCATAAAATAATATTTTTAATGACTGGAGGCACCTTAACTGACTGTAACTGACTGGTTGAACTGATTGTAACCACCAATTAGCAATTAGGTGCATTAATATCACTCAGATCACCCTTGGAGTGCTCCGGTTAGCCTCCTTGACTGTAGGCAGGCATGGGTGTGACTGGATGATGGCAATTAATGCTCCACTGATGTCAATTAAACTTAGGATAGTGTTTTAACTAGGCCAATTTGACCAAAAGAGTGTGTATGATGGTAGATGTCTCCAACACCCCCCCTTAAGCTATACTCGGGAAGAGTTAGAAAACATAGATGCATAAAATGCTAGGGCCCTGGCAAAAAAGGCCATAGGTCACCCTGTACAATAAAGTAACTGCTTAATATAACCAAGGAAATGGAGAAAACCTCATGGGAAAAATACCCCCCCTCAAACTAAGCAGTAAAACAAGAATTGGTTCTTCTATGCAGCAGCATCCTGAGACTGTGCATGTGAACCTCTGAATCCAAACTAAATGAATATGTCTGGAGGAATCTTCCGCTTTGGAAGAAGAACAATGCACTCAACTGAATAAGAAATATAAACAGCTGCACGGTGAAAACTGGACCCATGTAGAGAAACTGAAATCATCTGAAGAGAGAGCAAAGGTTCTTGAGGATTCGAACCATGTGTGGAACACTCAAGAAACTGATATGTTTCAGCCCTGAACAGAAAACCATGATTGGTAAAATCAGCCCCAAATCTTAGGAGCAAGTGTCCAAGCGGATGCAGAATGTCTTCCTCTTTACTAGTTCTGTGAGGAGATGAGCTTGTGACCAAAGGTAGAGAATCCCTAGGACTCTGGAGAGTGAATGATTGAGCTCCATAGTATGATATAGATTCATAAATATCTAATTATTCACAAACTAAAATATCAGCAACCTCATAAGAGGAAACTAACACCAAATCCCCATCAGTAAATTTGAAGAAGAACTGCGGTACTTGATTTTTCACACCAGAATTGGTGAGAGCAGCTACAAGCATGGCTGAAAGATCTTGGATTTTAAAATATGAACCAAATAATATCATATCAGAATGTAAATAAGATATAAATAAGTTCACAACAGATCCAAAACTATGAAATGAAATCAAATCCCCAGCAGCAGTTTTCTAGGAGGCTTGCAGTACTTGTTTCTTCACACCGTTGATGAGAACAGCTACAAGCAGTACTGAAGGTTTATGAACCTGAAATTTTGAACCAAGAAATATTATATCAGATCCAAATAAGATCATATCATCTCCAATAAGGTTCATATCAGATCCAAAATTATGGTCAACCAAGACGGTAGATGCACAGTTTTCTTCTTCTTCAAAATTCTGAATTTTGGTGCATGCAATCCTACAGGATTTTGCTAGAAGATCTAGATCATGGGGAGTGAATGTGTCACTCTTATAATCTGATATTTCTTCCAAAATATCCAATTTTTTACATATTTTCACACCATCAGCAACATTAGAGGAAGAAAAATCAAATTTCTCTTCACTTTCGGAAGCAATTATTGGTAAATTTTGCACAGAATTCAAAGGAAAATCACCGGTGAATGTTTGCATGGAAGTGTAGTAGTGTTTTTCTTCAATATAATAGATTCGAATGTATTCTTCCATTTCAGAAATATGAGAATATGAGATATCAGAGATCTCATGAACTTCTGGAGCATCAGGAGAAGGAGTCACTTCATGGAGACTTTCTTCAATTCAAATTGAATGTGTAGAAGATTCTGCTTCATCTTCATCTTGAACAACTTCATCAGAGAGAGTAGTGGCTGAGTGTTTTGAGTGAAGAACTCTTGTGTTGCTGGCTGTAATCTCCAAAGTACTATTATAATCCTCATTGTGCTTGCCAAAGGTTCTGTCCAATTTTGTCCAGAGATCCTTTGGGTATTCAGTAGAACCAAGATTAAGGTAGTACAAGCTATCATCAAGGGCTAGACATATTGTTCCAACAGCTCTATCACTGTCATTTAGCCAGTCATTCTCATTCTCATAATTCTCTCTTCCAATTCCAATAGACACCTCATAGAGACCTTGTCTCTTCAGAGATGCAATCATCTTCAACTTCCATTCCAAATAGCTTGTGAATGGGGTGAGAAGAGGGATTGATGAGTCCATTCGAAGTTGTACCTGATAAAACCTGCAAATCAAAACAAAAGAGGCACCGTAAGGTCAGACATCCTGCACATTTAGGCTTTCATCACACCCAGCATAGTCAATCAAGAAAGCTTGATCAACAAGTTCTTTACTTGAGGTATTAAGTGGGAAGCCTTGGCTTCTGGTGCAGTGCTGGAATTTTGAGCTATTGCTCACTTTCCATGGAGAAATCTGTCAAAAGGCTTGTTCTTGAGAGATTGTTCTTTATCCCACCGCATGCTCTGATACCATATTAATTCTTGCACATGATCTAGGAACTAGGAATCAAAATCATCAAAGAATAATTAACAAATACTCATGAATTGGAAATAATCGGGACCAGAATGGTTTCCTCTATGTATATTCAATAAACAATAAACGGTTACAATACTAATGCTAAGAAATGGATTAACTCCATGAAGAATTCAAATACCTAAGGAGACAATTTGAATTCAGTGAGTGAGTCTAGATTAACTAACTCTAAATCATTCAATCTCACTCAGTTAACCACTTGACCAAAACCCTAATTGACTCACCAAACCCTAACTGAAGTCGAAGTGCAATAAATGACTGAATCTCAACTGAAGGAGATCAAACACATGTCATAGCAATCCAACCATCAAGTGCTAGTGCTACATGACTCCAATGAACCCCAATGAGGTTAATTGAAGCTGAACTGACCATCAGAAGTTGATGGAGGCACCTTGTTGACTCCAGATCATTAAATAATAATAAATAATCATAAAATAATATATTTAATGACTAGAGGCTCCTTAACTAACTGTAACTGACTGGTTGAACTGATTGTAACCACTAGTTAGCAATTAGGTGCATTAATATCACTCAGATCACCCTTGGAGTGCTTCGGTTAGCCTCCTTGACTGTAGGAGAAGGCTAAGTTAGCCTCCTTGACTGTAGGAAGGTGTGGGTGTGACTGGATGATGGCAATTAATGCTCCACTGATGTCAATTAAACTTAGGATAGTGGTTTAACTAGGCCAATTTGACCGAAAGAGTGTGTATGATGGTAGATGTCTCCAACACATTCATACATGCAATCTGCCTCTTAGTAGATAGATTTATACCACCAAACGTCGTCTTTGATAAACCTGAGGTGAAGGCCCCATCCAATAACGCTAACTTCCCTGACTCCATAGGGTCGGCACGTGGTTCATGTGGGAAAAATAATTGGGGAAACAGGAGGTGCAGGTTTTGAAATGGTGAATCAGACGTTTACACAAAGTTAAGAGAAGCCACGAACCGAGTCCGCTGAGTGCCACTGTCACATTGAGTGAAAATGAAAGAAAGGTCAAATCCACAATCCTTGAAACTAGCTTGGTATCCATGCAGGAAGTTCTTAGAATCCTATCCATTGTCAAATGATATAATTGAACATCAGAAGAGAAGATCCCCACCCTGGCGTCACACAGGCTACTGTCGCATCGACCGGTGTTCAAGACTATAGCCATCTCTAGGCCATTCTAGCTTGTCCTATATAGCTCTGTATTCTGAGGTTTTCAAGGTATGAAACTATACAAACGGTGAGAGCTAAAGGTTAAACTCCGAAGAGTGTTGAGTCCCTTCACAAACATCCATGGCTGTGTGGTTTGAGAAGTTAGTTCGACAAGGGGTATTGATGGTTGGTGAACATAAGATTGTGTTTATTCATCTTCCTAGTTATCTGCACCAAGAAGTAGCCAACCACTGGGGCACAAATGTTAAGCACCTAGAGAGGTTCAACTATTTCCACACCTCCCTACCCTTAGATGCACTGTTCCTGGGATTTTACAACCCAGGGGCGTATCTTCGACACCTCCAGTAGCTGTCACGACCTCTGAAGTCTGTACAGAAAATGATGGCAAAGATATTGGAGCAAATGCTCATTCTAGGGTAGTGGAGGTCTGAAGCTTTCATAACCACCCCTATGATCTCCACTTAATGACCTTGCCTCAGATGAGGAGGGGGTCAAATGCACACCCAACTATGTGGCCTACGATAAAACCCTCCTTGTAGGAGGGACAGATCAATACAAAGATCATAAACCTCTTAGACGTCTATCATCATCAAGTGTATGGCCACCCTTTTCCCAGTTTCCTCCTATAACCGTGTTACCATATGAAGGAAGGGCTAGGAAAATGTCAGGCACCAAGGCACGGTCCTTCTGGTCAGCCTTTGAGCGACGTGGTCTGAAAGACGCAGGCCGGTCAAAGGAGGAAGAAAGGCATGTCTGAAACAGTATGAGTTGGTGACCAACCGACGTCAGGCAACATAGGGATCACTTTCATATACAAAGATGAAGAACACTCTTCATTATCAGTCCACGCTACCTCACGCTACAATTCCATAATGTTTATTTATATTTGTAAAACATGGTGATAGTTCTACTCTCTATACTGTTAATGCATGATTGTGACTACAAACAGTTTTTAGGTTTGTTTCAGAGAATAGTCTCAGCACTAGAATAGTATAAATACACTCCCAGTAGAGGGATATAAAAAAGGAGCTGAAGTTTGGGAAAACCTTCAAGGACTGAGGCTCTCCATTGTAAATAAGATCTGGAGCTTGTGTTGTGAATAAAATTGCAGAGGAAGAGTTTTTTCTCAAGATAGAGATTCATGTGTCATTGCTTCTTTCAATATGTATTTTCTTTATGTGAAATGTATATCCTGTTTCCATTCCAGTTTGTTGATTTCTTTCATGTTTGTAACTTAGCATATAAAAGTTTGGAATTTATACTTTCTATGCTCCACTTGTTGTTTCAAACATTTATCAAGTTTCTTCTAAAGTTAGGTGGAATTCATCTTGTTGGTGCTCCACGTGATGGGTTGTTCTCTCTTGTCTTCTAAACCCCCGCTAAATATCTCCTAATTATGAGATCGACAACTATCTTGCCTCCGTCTAAAACCCCATGCCATCCTTTTCCTCATGCAAATTTTCCCTACTCAGGTTTTCGACTCCATTGCCAATGGTCCCTTTCCCTAATAATCCCACATGCATCTCATGTCACTTTACTTTGTCCCATTTCAAGAGTCCAACCTCCTGACCATCCTTGAGCAAATATCTTACGCAAATAAAAGTCTAAAGACAAGTGATAGATCCCTCTCTGATTGTGCAAGACCGGAGGTGCAGTCTAAAGCGGTTCTGTTGCTACATCGGGAGTGGGCCTGCCCCTCAACCTTGGGGCTCAAAATCTTGGCACTAACAAACTGGCACCGTTGCTAGCGAAAAAACTGAAGATCCTCCCTGGAAAAAATGACATGGTTTTAGATCTAATTATTGATGGTGAACAATTATACGACATCAAGAAGCTTGAGCACTTTTCACCTCGCAACTCCACTCTTGAAGGATTTAGACTTCAGCGACTCCACTGGTGGTACGACCCAGAAATTGAATGATCAAAAAAAAATACAAGCAGGCTCCATCCAAAAGGTGAACCCTTGTAAGGCTTGAACAATGTGTGGTGGAAGGTCAAGATGCTCGAGTCTATGTTTCTTCCAAGAAGCTTTGTCTTATCTTGTAAGTTTGTTCTTATCCTTCCCTAAATTTATCAAAACAGTCTTCTATGGTTCAACTCATTCGGAACAGAGCTATGAATATATTCTTGTTTATCCTTCTTTATGAACCGAAAGTGTTGTGTCTTCTTGTATATCTGGTTTTGACCAAGATTTTTCTCTAGAGGCCCACAACATCAAAGGTCACCCCTATGAAATTCATGAAACCTTGCTCAATAGTGTAGCTATTGCACCTAACCTGGTCTCTCCCATTTCTCCAAGCCGGTACTGTTGGCTATCATGGGAAGACCCGGGTTTACTGTATTTAACCAACAACACCCCTAGCTCACTGGCCCTTTCGGCGACAGACTGCGAAGCAACCTAAAGTCTCACCCAAAGTGATTCTAAAGGGTTGGCCAAGGACTCAAGCATCTTGGACCAGGTTCTGTGGCATCCTACTTGTGACTAACAACTCTGCTAGTCGTAGGGCCTCTTTCTCTGCGTGTTGCATGACCCTCTGCTCACGTCGCGTGATCTCAGTGTCTCATAGCCCTTCTCACCGCAATATCTCTCTCTATTCAGCGCGCGGTCCCTTCCTTTGTCGTGCAACTTCCACCAACTCGCGGTGACCCCAGCCTTACCACATCGCTGCACACCGAGCGACACGTAATTTCCTCCCAACGCTAAGTCCTTAACCTCCAGTATCGCGCACCGCAGCTCCTCTGCCGGTGCGGTATCGCCTCCCTGCGATACCCTAACCCCGCGGCTCAGCGCACTTAGTGTTGTTCGTGTCGACTTGCAAGATGCAACCTAACAGGCTGTTCAACACCGCGACTAGTGATTGTTTCAAGCAAAGTATAACTGAACTCGCATACAACATATCAATGGTTTCAACTTATCTCTATCCTTTTATATTATTGTGAACTAAACAATGCATACATACATTAAACTGTAACAAGGCTCATAAAATCACTGATAGATGCATCAAATAAACACAACACAGAAAGCAATCACATAATGCATGATTTTAACGTGGTTCACCTCCAGGATGGAAGTTACGTCCATAGAACTGTGTTTCTATTATAGCTCAGGGGAAGGTAAACACAGTTCTGCTGCACCGCATATGCAACTTAAGATCTTCTCTCTTAGACCTCTTTTCTACCTCTATATTGCACCTCTTACAATATACTCTTCCCTCTCTGTCGATCCCTGCGGATCATTACATGAATGCTCTATGAGCCAGCTACTGGTTACAGTAAGATACTACAGCTAATAACAGAACCAGAGCATGGCTTCTACAACTTTCTAATAATCTACAAAATAACTACAACAGATGAATCAACCAACCGATTCTCTAACCAACCCTTTTACAGTACAAAATATATCCCTTTATAGGCGGCCTGAAGGTCTTGCCATTACAACATTGTGGGCCTGTCCCAACAGTAACCCAAACCCTAACTAGTGATAGTCGACGTATCTGTACTTTGAAGTAGCCGCTATCCATCACACCATAGCTCTCTGCGGTATTCCATGCTTCCCGACACTGATCATGGGTACTATGCACCACTTCCCTTCACCACAGCTTCCTGCAGTCTTCCATGCTTCCCAGCGCTGACCATGGGTACCGGCGCTGCTTCCTATCTATCCTTCATCTTCAATGCCTCGGCCTCATTGCTCCTTTTCCTTTATGAGGATAGCTGAGCCCTCTTATCTTCCGCCATTGCCTTCAATGCAGTGGGTGAGCTCTCTCTTCTCAGTCGCTCAGGTACCGTCGTCTTCCTTGACTTCTCTGCCGTCTACGTCATGGGTTCCGGCTCTGCTCTGTAGCTGGAAACCTGCTATAGAGTCGTAGCTCTACCTCTTATCTCTCCGCCAAAACTGTCTATCCGTCAAAATAGCAGCTTCTTCTGTAGCTGCGAGACCCTACTCCAACAGTCCCCTAACACTTAATTGTGGCTCGTCCTCGAGCCACTACCAGTGGACTTCTCCTGCTGTAGCTTCTCCTTGGCTTCCTACGAAGTCTGTTGCAACTTGTCGCGAAGTCTTGCGACTTCCGTCTGCATTACTCCGACACGCTCTTGTACCGAGTCAAGCAAAGCTTGACTGATACTGGCATCTTCTGCTGCGTCAGTTTCCTCTCTGATGGCAGTGACCTCCCTCACTTTCTGCTCAACCGTATCGACTAACTCAGTGATTTGCTCTTGGTAGGGTTGAAGCAGGTCATTGATGTGTATCTCCTTTGTTCTTAATTGTTGTACTTCCTGCTGCAAGCGGTTCATGTCCTTTGTCTTCCTCATCTTCTAAAGAGATGCTAAGCTCTTAATTTCTTCTTTCATTGCTGCCATGGTATTCTCTATCTGCTGAATACTTTCCTGGATTTCGAATTTCTCAGGCGGCTGATCCAAGTCTTCCCATGTGTCCGTCGCATCGTTTAGTACTGACAGTGCGTCGTCAATGCAAGACTGCATCTGTGCAGAAGCGAGTTGAAAGGCCTCTACTCTCGCTTGTTGGTCTGCTTGGGAAGTGTCTCATACATGAGCCTCAAGGTCATCGATCTATGCTTTGTGGTCCTCCTCCATCTTGGTCATTGCTTCTTCCATCCTGGCTACTGTTTCCTCCAGAGCCTTTGCTCTGTCTGCAACTCTTCTTACCTTCTGCGGAAGCAGTAAGGAGAACTCAATGCGACATTGGGGTAACTCCAATGCGATGCTTTGTAGAACTTGAGAAAGATCCTGCTCTCATTCTTCATAAGTTCGTACTTCATCTACCTTCTTCTGAAAGTTGGTGGCAAGTCCTGTATTCTTCTGCATCAGCTGCATATTTTATTCATAAGTCGCAAGCTCTCTACCTCTGAGATCTGCGCTTAGCTGCTGCTGGATCATCTGCAACTGATCAATGTGAAAATCTGTGAGGTTAACCTCAACAGGTTTCCTAAACTACACTGGTGGATCTGTCATCGATGTGGGAAATCTAAGGCTCCCTGGTGGAATCAAAACTGTGTTGAGACGACCCTTCGCTAGGATCTCCTCATGGGAGATCGACTGTTTCGAACTTTCTCCTGCTGGCGCCTTGCTCAACTAAGTGTATATTATGGTAGTTTTCTCAGTCAATGTTTTCAACTCACCTAGCTGCTGGTCTATGGCCCCCTGTAGCTTGCCTTGTGATGCCTGCATCGCCTGAAATGTGTCGCTCATTCTGTCCCTTATTCTGACTGTGATTTGGTCATATTCATCGGCTGTCAATTTAATCTCCCCACTTGGTGGTGTAACCTTTTGTTTTTTCTTCAGGGGCTCCTCCTCTGGTGTGTCCTCGTCATCCTATGTCTGGGTTTCTACTCTATCTTTGCCCTTGTCTACTGGGTCTGTTTGTGTAGTATCTGACTGTAAAGGTGTGGTGTCTTCGTACTCTTGCTTCCATTGGTCATCAAAGTATTTGATGATACCTTCGATATCCTAGGCTGTCATCCTGAACCAGCCAGGAGCCCAATCATCCCTTCTAGTCCTCTTTGGTCTTAGGTGGATTCTATGGCAGTCCACCATAAAATTAAGCTGATCATCGTATGTGTCTATCACCTCCTTGCTGATCCGTGGTACTTCTAGGACGACTTTCTTTAGCAGCATGTAGTATTCATAGAATACTATCGCGTTGAGTTTTTTCTTTTTTGGGTGGTTAGTTTCCCACAGGTTTGTATAGCGCACCCCTCTGGGCTCACCGCTTGCTAGTTGTTTAAATTGGGTATGGGACGGCTCCTTCCACCCCACAAATGCACAGAGGATTATCAACCATGAAAAATGAAAATGGTGGGTAGCCTCATCCTGTGCCGCCAAACAATCTTCCTGAAACATATTTAACAAAAATAAAGACCAGTTGAAATGTTCTCCCTCTGCAACCTGTATAGCAAGTTTAATTACAGACCCTGTAACTTCCTTGGGCCGAACCTTGGTTAACAGCCTTCCTGCAAGAAGGCTAGTTGTAAAGCTGAGTGTTTTTTCTGGTATACTTGCACTGTCGTAAGCCCGACCTCCTCTCTGTAGTTGGTACTTGGCAACTAGGGTGGGTGATAGCTTGGGTTCCTTGGTCTTTCCTGTTGTATCTATCATCGGGTGTTGACCAGTCTTGGACAATCCGGTAATGCGATGTATGAGGTCGATGTTCAGATCAACCTTGTTACCAAGCCACAGGTAACCTCCATATAAACAATAAAGTAGTATGCACACCACGGCATTAACCTCTGCGCCACATCCGAAATGTGGAAGTCTCAACAGATTGAGCAAGCCTGAGCGCTCAAGAATCTGAACATGGTCCATGGGAAAGTATTCATCTACACCTGTCCTCGAGTTCTTCTGAACTGTAAGGTACTGGTCCGGTCGAAACTGGGGATATGTCTTACCGTCGGCAAAGTTATAATTGATGAATTTAGCAACAGCTGCATATCCTAATAGGTCTCCATCTTCCTTTACCCGAGAATCAATCTGTGGTATGGGAATAGGAAACTTACCACTCTTGGGAAGTTTTACTTCAGGTGTGTCTTCGGTTCATGGCATAATGTAGTATGTTGCATTATGAACTTATTCCTCCAACTCCGAACTACATTCGTCTAGTATCTAAGAGTGGCTCCTCGTCTGTGGTGGTTGTCTGGTCTGTGATGAGCTTGGCTGGGCATCCTTAAGCGGCATCGTCATAACACCTGCAATGCCGTGACGTTCAAACCTTCTCAAAATGTCACCTATAGGTTCCTCCTCGGACAGAACCCTCTTAGTGGAATCTCCTGGGCGTGCAATGGCTTCGAACTCTGGGAATCACAGCACTCTATAACGGGGTGAACTCTATACAGGGGACTCTTAACAGGTTACTCTGTAGCTCTCGGGTTTCTGCAAATGTAACCCCCTCGAATGAACAATTTATGCTTTTATGCCGAAGGCAACAATCCCGGATGCAACGGTCATCTTGACTGAACCCGTCGGTCGTAATAATTACATGGACAAGACCTCACCCGTCATCCGATCCTCCATAAATGCTGAAATCTGGTCACATTTCCCCCAAAACGTGTGTGTACAAGCGCCGATCTCGTCGAAGATTTTCCAAATATGGAAACTTAATTATGCTGTTGCCAAATCTATGGTAAGGTATATCGGTCATTTCTTCATTAACTGCCTGTCAGAAGGCGACTTGACTGGCCCTCTTTCGGTTGCAAAAACTGGATACGTGGCACGGGGAAACATTGCATTGCTACGCTAAAACATAGCATCACCTACGCAAAGAAACAAACAGGTTTCCCCCCCCCCCCGCAAGCCATTTAGTGACTTGCGCAAAATGAACTGAACTTATGCGATTTCTCATACTTATAATACTTGCCAGTGTAGACTAGTTCCCGGTGCGATGCCTCCTTTCAACTACACTGGACATCTGCACCACCATAAACTGGCTAAGCTAGGGCTGAGAGGTGGGGTGGCTATCGCTATAGAGCTTAAGACTACTACCATTGATCCACATGGGAAGAATCTCCCCGTTCAGCTGGCTGAGCTGGATGGCACCTCCCTCTGTAACTTGCTGTATCTGATATGGCCCCAACCAATCCGTCTTGAACTTCCTTGGAAACTTAGTGAATTTACTGTCATAGAGGAGTACTAGGTCTCCAATCTGGAAAGTCTTACTCTTAATATGTCTGTCATGCCAAGATTTTTCTCATGCCTTCTGCACTTTTTGCTGGAATCCGGCGACGAATCTGTCTTCCTCTAGGGCAAGCAGCTATGCTAGCCTTTCCTCCACTGTGTCTGTATCAGTCATACCAGTGATCTGAGCGATTCTTAAATTGGGAAGAATATACTCCATAGGAATAATAGCCTCCTGTCCATACACCAACCTAAAAGGTGTGTGTCCTGTAAGTTTCTTGCATGTGGTCCTATACGCCCATAATACAGTGTTAACTCTGAGGTCCCAATCATTCCTTTGACTGTTGCAGATCTTAGTAAGAGCATTTTCTAAAATCTTATTAAAGGCATCCACCGTACCGTTAGCCTGTGGGTGGTAGGGAGTGCTCTTATGGTGCTGAATCTTGAATTCTTCTGTCAAGGCCTCAATGGTGTGGTTTAAGAAATGTGTGCCTTGATCGCTCATCAAAATTACAGGGTAGCCAAATCTATTGATGATGTTCTCAAAAAGGAACTGTGTGGCTGTAGCAGCATTAAAATTTCTTACTGCTTTGGCCTCTGCCCATCTGGTGAGGTACTCTGTTCCAGTGATAATATATCTCGCACCAGTGCGTTTTCCTAGTGGGTTGATAGGACCCACAAAGTCTATAGCCCACTTTTCAAATGCGCGCAGCGTAACCTGCGGTCGTAGTGGAATTTCATCGCGTCGCGAGGGTTTTCCTACCCTCTGGCAGATATCGTAGCATTTGCAGAATTCCTTGGTGTCCTTATGCAAAGTAGGCCACCATAATCCTGCATCTAGGATTTTTTGTGCAGTCGGCTTTCCTGCGAAATGACATCCTGCAGTCCCTGAATGTGCCTTTCTGATAATAGCGTCTTTTTCATGAGGCATCACACATCTGCACAAAACTTCATCCGGTCCTAACTTGTATAGGTGTCCTGTGATCAGGGTGAAGTTTGTTGCTTTAAGAACCAACTGCTTCTTTTGCTGCTTAGTGAAATCATCAAGTGCTAATCCTGTAGTGAGAAAGTGAATGATATGAGCATAGTAGTCATCCGCAATCTGGATAGAAAACAACGACGCATCCGGAAAATTGTCCTCTAGGTTACTTGGCTCCTCTCCTGAGTCTATCCGAGACAGATGATCAGGTCCATCATTCAATCTTCCTGGTTTAACAATGATTTCAAAATGATACTCCTGAAAGAGGAGTAACCATCTACAGATTCTCCCCCCTAACACTGGCTTATTGACCAGATACTTCAATGCGGAATGGTCAGTAAACATCTTGAACGAGGCACCCAATAGGTAGTGCCTAAACTTCTACAACGCATACACCATGGCTAAGCCTTCTCTCTCTATCATGGTGTAGTTCTTTTCTACTGTCAATAGCTTTCTACTAGAGTATGCAATAGGGTGATCAATATCCCCTTCTCCTGGTTGCGTTAAGACAACCCCTAGTGCGATGCCAGATTCATCCACATGTACATGAAATGGCTTAGTCCAATCTGGAAATACTAGGTTGGGTGCTGTAACCATATTTTCTTTAAGTGTGTCTAGACTCTGCTGACATTCCTCATTCCATAGGAATTTTACATATTTCTTTAGCAATTTCTCCATTGGTTGTGTAATCTTTGCATAGCCCTTGATGAACTTTCTGTAATACCCGGTATGACCAAGTACTGTCCTCAGTTGCTTGACTGATTTGGGTGTTGGAATATTTACAATGATGGCAATCTTTACGGGATCTACCATCAAGCCTTGTCTACAAACAATGTGACCCAACAAAATACCAAATGGTGCACAAAATATACATTTCTTCAAGTTTAGAGAAATCTTGTACTGCCTACATTTCTCTAACATCAGTCTTAAATCTCCTATGTGCTTGTCATATAGTCCAAATACAGTCCAATCATCAAAATATACTTCTAGGAATTTATGGATGTATTCTTTAAATACAGCAACTACTACTCTAGAAAATATAGCTGGTGCATTCTTAAGACCAAAGGGCATTACCGTATACTGGAACGAGCCCCATTCTGTTGCAAAGGTGGTCTTGGATCAATCTTTTGGGTGTATTCTGATCTGGTGGTAGCCTGAAAAGCCATCGATGAAGGAGTAGACCTCCTGTCCTCCCATGTTGTCTAATACCTCATCAATGAACGGTGTCGGGAATGGATCGTGAAGAGATGCATCGTTGAGCTTGCGCAGATCGACACAGATCCTGATGTCTCCTTTGGTTTTCTTCTCTTGTATGACCATGCGGCTAACCCATTCGCTTTCTTCTACAGGCTCGATGATGCCTATTGCTAGCATCTTATCGATCTCATCCTTTACTTTTTCTTTATACCACGGATTTAGTCTATATGGGCGCTGTTTGACTGGTCTAGCATCCTCCTTCAACGGTATCCTCATGACTCCCAGGTCGCCAACTATTCCCTTGATCTCCGTGAACTTGGTGGGAAATAGGTCCTGATAGTCATGTAGCAAGTCTGCAATCTGTCCGACTGTTTCATCGTTCCAATAGTCTCCAATAGAAGCAAACTTAGGTTCTGTATCTGTGCCAATATTGATCTTTTTAATCTTAATGAGCTCTGTGATTGCTAGAATTTCTAAATGTGGTCCCTTAACATCGCGAGTGCCTTCTGACTCCGGAATTTTGGTGTCGCGAGGATCCTCATCCTCTTCTGGTTCAAATGCAAAATTATAACACTCTAACGCCTCTTTTAGCTGGATAGCCCACTCAGGTTGAGCTAATACTGATATGGTACAATCTTCAATTATCTTACTCTTTATTACTTGTAGGGCCTGATCAACCTTTGGATACTCAGATTCAAAAGCGAAGGTGAGTAGGAAGTTGTCTATCATAAGCGGCCATGTTGTTGTTCCCTTGCACAGTTCAGTCTCTGTATACCAGTTCCTTGGAACTGTATCCAACGTATGAATGAATCGGTGAACCCATTCATCCTCGGGAATGTCCGACCAATTCTGTTCGCATGATTGAATGTGTGATCTGGGGTCACTCTCTCCTGTGTATTTCTGTTGGACATACTCTCTGTCGACAGAAAATCTGATCGCCATGAATCTCTTAGTATCATCCCATGATGAGATGTTCTCTTTATGTGCATACCACCATCTTGTAGGTGTGGCTCGTACTGCAAGGTCCATCATTGCGATCCGCTGCTCGTGAGGGATCCGTTGTTCAAACTGCTTAAGAAAGTCCTGGATATCTGTTAGACGATGAAAGGATGGAATCTCATTGATCTCTACGCCAATCCATCGCAATGACTTAGTCAAGTATGCGCACCTGCACACTGAGACTTCGTGAAGTCTGTTCTGCCAGTTTTCTAAACCAACATCTGAATCTGATGCACATGAGCTGTCGCATTGCCAACTGATATTCCCTTCTATGGTTGGATTGATGTAGTCGCTCTCCATGTTATGTGCCTCCTCCTATGCCCGGATAGGTTCAATATATCTAGGACCCTGAAAAGGATCCAACGGTGCGATGACCTGGATCTGCGCGTCCTCAAAGGTCATTTGTCTTCTCTTTAGGTCGATAACGGCCATGTTACCGATCACCCAATCAATGCCTAGAAATGCTATATAGGGTCTACTATCGCCAATGATTTCTATAACTTCAAATTCTGCGAAGCTGCGAACTCCGTCAATGTCAACTGGCACCTGCGGTAACTGACCCAGAGGTGACACATGCTGCTGGTTAGCTAATCTCAAATGGATAGGCGATCTGACTAACTTAGGGCTACCCATCTGTTCCCATGTCTGCTTAGTCAGAACATTCACGTCTGATCCTAGATCTAGGATCACCTCATCCATTTCAAATTCTCCAACATGTGCTGTGATTCGCATCTCTCTTCATGTTCTTGTATGTCCCGTAATATTATGAATAGCACACTGTGTACTGCTCATGGAAGAAGATGGCTGACACTGATCTATGATACGCTGAAGTTCTGTGATAGCTTGCTCATTTCTTACAAGTTTTAGACAACTCCACAGGAAGGAATGTACACTTCCTATCATCTCGTCCTCATCGCATCTTCCTGATGTGGTAGCCTGCGATGTCTGTACAAGGCTATCACCACAAGGTGCTTGCTACGGTATGCCCCTAGACAGCGGTACCTATGATCCTGATTGTGTAGGGTCATCAAAGAAATCCTTAGCTTCCTGAAATGTATGTTTGTTCTTCTGCAAGTCGAGTGGTGTTTCTTTATTAGGAGCTCTGCGCACCCACTCCTGACCTGTGGTCTTTTCCGTTTCCTGCGATGTCCCACTAGCAGAAACACCGCTACGAGTCACAATATTGACTCTTGGTTCTGGCTCTTCCTACTCAGCAGCAATAAACTGGATGTTCTGGTGTACTGCTGGCTTAGGTTCTCTGATCTTAGATATCAAGGTAGGGCACTCCTCTATAGTATGATCATAAGATTTGCAGTATTTACAAGTGGTAGTGGGGTTCTGACAGTCCCTAGCATAGTGTCCTACAACTCCGCAGTTGTAACAAGTAACTGGTCCACGGCCATGGCCAAAACCCTCTCCTCTACCGAAGCCTTCTCCTCATGCAAAGCCTCCTCCACGGCCTCGTCCTCTGAATCCTCCTCCATGGCCTCCATAAGCCGGATCCTGCTGTGGTCCTACTGCTGGACCCTGTGTTTCAGACTGGAATCTGTACAATTCTTGCTTTGCTCTGACCATGAGATCATAGGCTCTGCAATCGTGTACATCATGGTCTACAAATTTGCAGAAGATGCAGTATACGTTCTTAGGTGTCTGCACGTACTTCTGAAGTAGAGGGCACTGGTGGGGTAGATGTCCTCGTGTTTTGCATATCTCACACCACGGCCCGTGGGTCTGTGGTAATGGGTTTGGAGCCCCTATTTCTATATATTCTACAAAGACTGGACAATTATCTTTACTATGGCCTTGTGCTTTACATTTTACGCACCATATGTCTTGCGCAACCTCTTTTCCTTTCTTAAGCTCATGCAACTGTAATGTGAGATTAGCCAACTATTTTTGTAAAGTTTCCATGCATGTACTACTCTCAGCTAGAGGTGAAGCCTCTAGTTTCATCGCCATCTCCAACGCCTCATCCTGCATCTGGATTTTATGCTGCATTAACGGTAGTCTAATGTGAGGGAGCAGCACTGCAATAAACCATTCCTTATGCTGCTCCGGCGCTAACTCAAAACTGACTTGGTCTATAAGGGATTTGAATTTTTTATCAAAGTCCCACACCGACTCTGTAGGTAACTGCTTGATGTCTTTGAGTTCTGTAATGCACTATGACTCAGACTTAGGTTTCTTAAACTCTTTAATCATGGCGGTCTTGATCTGGGCAAGTGTCCTGGGTACTGTGGTATACTTAATATACCATGTTAAGGCTCGATCTCTTAGTGTGGTGACCAACTGTACAAGTTTAAGGTTATCATCATTGATTGTTTTAATGGTCCACATGGCTTCACAGAGAAACCAATGCTGCTCTAGGTCTTCTGCCCCTGTTCCCTTAAATATAGGTAGCTTCATATCATCCCCCATTCTATTTCTACATGGTGGATGTTGATTTACTGTGTTACTACCACTCGGCGGTGTAGGTGGAGGTGATGTAGCGATGGTAGGTACTATCTGTGAGATACTGGATGGAGTTCCTACGGGATTTTTCTGAGTCCCGGTCCTATGGGGTGTAAGGGTGGTAAGGGATACCCCCCTCTGTTCCTTCTGTGGTACTATGACTCTGCTTTCTAGTACTAGCTGAACTATCTTCAAATATTGGAGAGTTGAAATCTAATTTATACTTCTTTCCACTACGTGTTCATCCAATGTCATCAAAATCACTTTCAAACTCTTGTGACATTACTATTTCTAATTATTCATCTGAAACTAGATCCATTGTTCCTTTTTCATGTAATAGCATCTTAATGGACAAGTTTAAAGATCTTAGGTACTTACCACGGTATCCTTTGAAGAAATAGCGCTCAGCCTCGCTGAAGCTTTTTATCTGGTCGACTGCAAACTCTGTGACGAAGCCTTCTAGCACGCTCGCAAGCCAGAAGTCTACTGCCCTCGTGATAGGATTATCCAGGTTCCTCACGGTCTGAATCAGCTCTGGTGTCCAGAGAATGTCTCTCTTCTTTTTGAATATGCTTGTATCAGTTAACTTTGATAACCAGTCGTAAAGTTCGTTCCCAAAAGTCGTAAAGAATATCGCATACAGGTCTGTAATGATATGTTTCTATAACCAGGCCTCTATACTCAGTTTAGGACTCCTGTTCTCTCATTCAGCAAACTCTTTCCGGTTAGACCAAACCCACTCATTGAGTTCGTCTCTCGTAGGACGCCACCAGAACATCAGCTCCCATTTGTTCAAAGCCGACAATGAAACCATTTGTTGGCTATCATGGGCAGACTCGGGTTTACTGTATTTAACCAACAACACCCCTATATCACTAGCCCTTTTGGTGACAGACCGCGAAGTGGCCTGAAGTCTCACCCGAAGTGATTCTAAAGGGTTGGCCAAGGACTCAAGCGTCTTGGACCAGGTTCTGTGGAATCCTACTTGCGACTAACAACTCTGCTAGTCGCAGGGCCTCTTCCTCTGTGTGTCGCATGACCCTTTACTCGCGTCGCGTGATCTCAGTGTCTCGCATCCCTTCTCACCGCAATATCTCTCTCTATCCAGTGCATGGTCCCTGCCTTCGTCGCGCAACTTCCACCAACTCGCGGTGACCCCAGCATTACCACGTCGTTGCGCACCAGGTGACACGTAACTTCCTCCCAATGCTAAGTCCTTAACCTCCAGTATCACGCACCGCAACTCCTCTACTAGTGCGGTATCGCCTCCCTACGATACCCTAACCTCGCGTCTCAGCACACTTAGTGTTGTTCATGTCGACTTGAAAGACGCAACATAACAGGCTGTTCAACACCGCGACTAGTGATTGTTTCAAGCAAAGTATAACTGAACCTGCATACAACATATCAATGGTTTCAACTTATGTCTATCCTTTTATATTATTACGAACTGAACAATGCATACATACATTAAACTGTAACAAGGATCATAAAATAACTGATAGATGCATCAAATAAACACAACACAGAAAGCAATCACATAATGCATGATTTTAACGTGGTTCACCTCCAGGATGGAAGTTACATCCATAGAACTGTGTTTCTATTATAGCTCAAGGGAAGGTAAACACAGTTCTGCTGTACCTCATATGCAGCTTAAGATCTTCTCTCTTAGATCTCTTTTATTACTCTATATTGCACCTCTTACAATATACTCTTCCCTCTTTGTCAATCCCTGCGGATCATTACATGAATGCTCTATGAGCCAACTACTGGTTACAGTAAGATACTACAGCTAATAACAAAACTAGAGCGTGGCTTCTACAACTGTCTAATAATCTACAAAACAACTACAACAGACGAATCAACCAGCCGATTCTCTAACCAACCCTTTTATAGTACAAAATATATCCCTTTATAGGCGGCCCGAAGTTCTCGCCATTACAACACTGTGGGCCTGTCCCAACAGTAACCCAAACCCTAACAAGTGATAGTCGGTGTATCTATACTTTGAAGTAGCCGCTATCCGTCACACCACAGCTCTCTGCGGTCTTCCATGCTTCCCAGCGTTAATCATGGGTACTATGCACCTCTTCCCTTCACCACAGCTTCTTGCAGTCTTCCATGCTTCCCAGCGCTGACCATGGGTACCGGTGCTACTTCCTATCTGTCCTTTGTCTTCAATGCCTCAGCCTCATTGCTCCTTTTCCTTTATGAGGGTAGCTGAGCCCTCTTGTCTTCCGCGCCGTCTACGTCATGGGTTCCGGCTCTGCTTTGTAGCTGGAAACCTGCTATAGAGTCGTAGCTCTACCTCTTATATCTCCACCAAAATTGTCTATCTGTCAAAATAGCAGCTTCTTCTGTAGCTGCAGGACCCTACTCCAACAGGTACAAACCATTACAACTGCCTCCCATCCTCCATGATTTTTCCGCAAAACATCACAAGTACCTCCCCAAATTTGATGGAGAATCCAAAGACCTCACTGCTAAGAAACATTTACAAGCCTTTGAGCATTTCTCTAACCTTTTTGTGATAGAGCATGATGATGTCTACTTGAGGGCTTTCGCCCAATCCTTGCAAGGAGATACTAAAGAATGGTTCAAGCACTTGCAACCTAAGTCCATCAACACTTGGGAAGAGTTTTCTTGCACCTTCTTAAATTTTTGGGGTAGTAGAAGGCCACTGGATCAAATTCTTTCAGAATTTTATTCCTTGAAGAAAATTAGGGTGAGGCCTTATCTAGTTTTAACAGAAGATTTGCCAGCTTTTATTATAACATTCCTAAGGAAGTCCAACCTCTTGAGAACGCTACTAAAATCTATTATGCAGCCTCCTTTCCTCCTGAGTTGTCCCTACTTCTTTTGGAAAGAAGATCAACCACTCTATAGCATATGTTTACTGATTGTTTGGAGGTTGAGGAAAACCTTAGTATGTCCAAAAATTTGTCGGATCAGGACAGCGGCGGTGAAATAAAAGATACATTAAAATTGGTTGGGCCCTACAAGCAGAATGAAAAATTCCCTATTCATCTAAAGATTTATCTTGATATAAAGAAGGATGATCGGCCCGATATAGGAGCATGTGGCTCTAAAGGCTTGTTTTCTGAAGACTGCAATCTGCGCAGCCTTGGGTCCGTACAAGACAGTTTTAAGAAGGAATTTGGTGCACCTGTGTACGAAAAATATGAGGAATAATACCTACGGTTTGTACCTGAGAAGTTAGCCATTGAACCAAGACCTGCTGATGGAGAGGACAAGATGCTATGCAAAGTCGGGAGGTTAAAGCCGAAAAGGGTGATAAGAGCACTGAAGGTGATAAACTACCCTTGTGTTATGCCTCTTTTGAATTAATATGACACATGATTAGAGCCTCTAAGCAAAAACAGAAAGAAGGTGAGATGGTCCAGTCCAGAGAATTTTATGGAAGAGAAGATGATAAGAAGAAGCAGCCAGGCAATTCCTCTCCAGCTTCTGATACGTCAGGAATTTGTGATGAGGTGTTGATTCATGGAGAAGGATGCAAAAACCCTCAGATAAATACATTTTTTAATGTTCTTCCTTCAGGAATATCACCCCATATAGTATGAATATTCCTACTCGGTTCCACTGGAGAAAAGAAGAACCTCCCTCCTGGGGCATATGAAGCCCTCATTACAGAAATTTCAGGCAAAAAAGGGGATGTTTCATTGAAGAAAGATTCCATGGGCCCTCTTCTACAATTTTCCAAGTATCGGTCTGACATACCACCAGAAGGAAGGAGTTCCGGATAGCTTTCCCACGAGCGGAGAATGGAATATGTTGGGGGTTGCCATGTTTTCTATGACCCCATAGCAGAGTACATGGAAAGGTTGGTTAATGGTAATGACTGGTCATGTCTCTGTAGTAAAGATCAGTCTATATTCTATAGCATTCTTCCATTATCTATTTCATTTAGTCCATCAAGCACGAAAAAAGAACAACACTATTAAGCAAGTTGCTTGATTGGCTTCATTGGAAGTCCAGTTTCACTTAATCAGGATTATGAACTAAATTAGGTAGAGTAGGTAGGAACCAATAAGCTCGACAATCGTCAAGCATTTTCTTCATTACTATTTTAGTTTTCTTTTGTTTTCAGTTATAAGAACAGGTCTGCAGTCAAGAGCATGATTTGCAAGAGTGGCACAAATTCGTTGCGGCAATAGCTCAGAGCAGAATGGATATTTCAAAGAAATATTAAAGACATCCCAATGGATTTGGAACTTGGTCTACGAGTGTTCTTTGCTACCTCACTAGGAGGATAGCATCCCACATGGAGCCAGTTGTTAACACTCTATTTTCAACAGTCTAATTATGAGCTTGACAGAAGTTTGAGGAAGGCATTAAATGGGATTCATAATCAAAGGCTGAGACTGATCGGATGGTGGATTAACAATGTCAAAACATTTCACATGGTGGACATGCCCGACCAAAGCCACTTTTGCATATTGTGAAATAGTTTAAAAGACAAAGGCATCTAATGGTCGAGAATGGGATCCAAGATGATCTACGGTCTCAGTCGATTTTGCAAAACAGACTTGTCTGGGTAAAGCTGTGATTTCAAATCATGAAAGGTGTACTAGCCCCGAACATCAACAATCATGATAAATAAGGGAAGAGATCTACGGTCATGATTTATTTCACAATGCAAACTAGCAAGGTTGAAGACCAGGATTTCGCGTTGTGAAAAGTAGTAGGGCCCACTCGGATCGATAGCTACATGAAGAGGTCATTCACGATCGACGATTGAGATCAAACCTTGGTCTAAAACTACTCATTGAACCCAAAGAATAAAATTGGTAGCAGAAATGATGGAACGTGGATGATAGGCATAAACGATTCCTCAAATTAGAAGGCTAACGAGACCTCCATGCTGCAGGTATCATATCCAATGCAGAGATGATAGGGGAAGGGATGTTCATACATGTAATCTACCTCTTAGCGGATGGATTGATACCCCCAAATGTTGCCTTTGATAAACCTAAGGTGAAGGTCCCATCCAATAATGCTAACTTCCCTGACTCCACAGGGCCGGCACGTGGTTCACGTGGGAAAAAGCAGTGGGGAAACAGGAGGTGCATGCTTTGAAATGGCGAATCAGACATCTACACAAAGTTAAGAGAATTCACGAACCGAGTCTGCTCAGTGCCACCGTCACATTGAGTGAAAAGGCAAGAAAGGTAAAATCCACAATCCTTGAAACCAGCTTGGCAGCCACACAGGAAGTGCTTAGAATCCCATCCATTATCAAATAATATAATTGAACATCATAAGAGAAGATCCCCACCCTGGTGTCATAGGGGCTACTATCGCATCGATTGGTGTTCAAGAGTATAGCCATCTCCGATCCATTTCATATCTCCTTATATAGCTTCGTATTCTAAGGTTTTCGAGGTATGAAACTGTACAAATGGTGAGAGCTAAAGGTTAAACTCTGAAGAGTGTTGAGTCTCTTCATAGAAATCCATGGCTGTGTGGTTTGAGAAGTTAGTTCGAAAAGGGGTATTGATGGTTGGCGGGCATAAGATTGTGTTTATTCATGTTCCTAGTTATCTGCACTGAGAAGTATCCAACCACCGGGGCACAGATGTTAGCACCTAGATAAGTTCAACTATTTCCACACCTCCCTACCCTCAAATGCACTGTTTCTGGGATTTTACATCCCAAGGACGTATCTGTGACACCTCCAGTAGCTATCATGACCTCCAAAGTCCTAACACACAATGATGGCGGAGCTATTGGAGAAAATGCTCAGTCTAGGGTAGTGGAGGTCCGAAGCCTTCATCACCGCCCCTATGATCTCTACTTAACGACCTTGCCTCAGATGAGGAGGGGGTCAAATGCACACCCAACTATGTGGCCTGCAATAAAATCCTCCTCGTAGGAGGGAGAGATCAATACAAAGATGATAAACCTCTTAAGATGTCAATAATCATCAAGTGCATGGCCACCCTTTTCTCGGTTTCCTCCTATAATCGTGTTACCAGACGAAGGAAGGGCTGGGAAAATGTTAGGCACTGGGGTAGAGGCCTTCTTTTCATCCTTTGAGTGACGTGGTCTGAAAGAAGTAGGGCGGTCAAAGGAGGAAGAAAGGCATGTCTGAAATGGTCCGAGTTGGCGACCGACCGACGTCAGGCAACATAGGGATCACTTTCATATACCAAGATGAAGAAAACTCTACGTTGTTAGTCCATGCTACCTCATGCTATAGTTCCATAATGTTTGTTTATATTTGTAAAATGTGGCAATAGTTCCACTCTCTATACTGTTAATGCATGATTGTGACTGCAAATAGTTTTCAGGTTTTTTTCGGAGAATAGTCTCAACACTAGAATAGTATAAATACACTCCCGGTAGAGGGTGATAAAAAAGGAGCTGAAGGTTGGGAAAATCTTCAAGGGATGAGGCTCTCCATTGTAAATAATATCTAGAGCTTGTGTTGCCAAATAAAATTGCAGAGGAAGAGTTGTTTCTCAAGACAGAGACTCATTTGTCGTTGCTTCTTTTAATATGTATTTTCTTTACATGAAATGTATATCCTATTTCCATTCCAGTTTGTTGATTTCTTTCATGTCTGTAACTTATCATATAATAGTTTGGAATTCATACTTGCTATGCTCCACCTATTGTTTCAGACATTTATCAAGTTTCTTCTAAAGTTACATGGAATTCATCTTGCTGGTGCTCCACGTGATGGGTTGTTCTCTCTTGTCTTCTAAACGCCCACTAAATATATCCTGATTGTGAGATCGACAGCTATCTTGCCTATGTCTGCAACCCCACACCATCATTTTCCTCATGCAAATGTTCCCTACTCAGGTTTTCAACTCCATTACCAATGGTCCCTTTCCCTGATAATCCCACCTGCATCTCACGTCACTTTACTTTGTCCCATTTCAAGAGTCCGGCCTCCTGACCATCCTTAAGCGAATATCTTATGCAGAGAAAAGTCTGAATACAATGGAGAGATCCCTTTATGACTGCGTAAGGCTAGAGGTGCAGTCTAAAGCGGTTATGTTGTTACACCGGGAGCAGGCCTTCCCGTCAACCTTGAGGCTCAAAATCTCGGTGCTAACAAACTAGAGCCGTTACCGGGGAAGAAATTGAAGATCCTCCCTGGAAAAAATGACATGGTTTTAGATCTGATTATTGATGGTGAACAATGATCCAACATCAAGAAGGTTGAGAACTTTTCACCTAGCGACTCCACTCTTGAAGGATTTTGACTTCAGCGACTCTGCTGGTGGTACGACCCAGAAATCGAATGATCAGAAAAAAAGACGGGCAGGCTCCATCCAAAAAGTGAACCCCTTGTAAGGCTCAAAGAATGCATGGTGGAAGGTCAACATGCTCGAGTCTACATTTCTTCCAAGAATCTTTCTCTTATCTGGTAATTTTTTTCTTATCCTTCCCTAAATTTATCAAAATAGTCTTCTATGGTTCAACTCATTCGGAACAGAGCTATGAATATATTCTTGTTTATCCTTCTTTACGAACCAAAATCATTACGTCATCTTGTATATCTAGTTTTGACCAAGATTTTTCTCCGAAGGCCCATGATGTCAAAGGTCACCCCTATGAAATTCATGAAACCTCGGTTGATAGTGTATCTATTGCACCTAACCTAGTCTCTCCCATTTCTCCAAGCCGATACAGACCATTACAACTCCCTCCCATCCTCCATGATTTTTCCGCAAAACATCACAAGTACTTCCCCAAATTTGATGGAGAATCCAAAGACCTCTCTATTGAGAAACATTTACAAGACTTTGAGCATTTCTCTGACCTTTTTGAGATAGAGCATGATGATGTCTACATGAGGGCTTTCGCCCAGTCCTTGCAAGGAGATGCTAAAGAATGGTTCAAGCAGTTGCAGCCTAAGTCCATTAACACTTGGTAAGAGTTTTCTTGCACCTTCTTAAATTTTTGGGGTAGGAGAAGGCCTCTGGATCAAATTCATTCCCTGAAGAGACATGAGGGTGAGACCTTATCTAGTTTTAATAGAATATTTTCCATCTTTTATTATAACATGCCTCAGGAAGTCCAACCTCTTGAGATTGCTACTAAAATCTATTATGTAGCCACCTTTCCTCCTGAGTTGTCCCTACTTCTTTTGTAAAGAAGATCAACCACTCTACAACATATGTTTACTGATTGTTTGGAGGTTGAGGAAAACCTTAATATGTCCAAAAAATTGTCGGATCAGGACAGTTGTGGTGAAATAAAAGATACATTAAAACTAGTTGGTCCCTACAAGCAGAATGAAAAAGTCATTGTTCAGCTAAAGCTTTCTCTTGGTATAAAGAAGGATAATTGGTCCGATATAGGAGAATGTGGCTCTATAGGCTTGCTTTCTGAAGACTGCGATCTGAGCAGCCCCTGGTCTGTACAAGAAAATTTTAAGAAGGAATTTGGTGCGCCTGTGTATGATAAATATGAGGAAGAATACCTGTGGGTTGTACCTGAGAAGTTGGCCATTGAACCAAGACCTGCTGATGGAGAGGACCAAGATGCTATGCGAAGTCAGAAGGTTAAAGCTTAAAAGGGCGATAAGAGCACTGAAGGTGATAACCTACCCTTGTGTTATGCCTCTTTTGAATTAATACGACACATGGTTAGAGCCTCTAAGCAAAAACAGAAAGAAGGGGAGATGGTCTAGTCCAGAGACTTGTATGGAAGAGAGGATGATAAGAAGAAGTAGCTAGGAAATTCCTCTCCAGCTACTGATACGTTGGAAATTTGTGAAGAGGTGTTGATTTATGGAGAAGGATGCAGCATCCCTCATATAAATACATTTTTTAATGTTCTTCCTTCAAGAATAGCACCCCATATAGGAGGAATATGCCTACTCGGTTTCGCTGGAGAAAAGAAGAACCTCCCTCCTAGGGCACATGAAGCCCTCATTGCATAAATTTCAGGTGAAAAAGAGGTTGTTTCATTGAATAAAGATTCCATGGGCCCTCTTCTACAATCGTCTAAGTATCAGCCTCATAGACCACCAAAAGGAAGGCGTTTCGGACAAATTTCCCACGAGCGGAGGATGAAATATGTTGGGGGTTGCCATGTTTTCTATGATCCCATAGCAGAGTAAATGGAAAGGTTGGGTAACGGTAATGACTAGTCACGTCTCTGCGGTAAATATCAATCTATATTCTATAGCTTTATTCCATTATCTATTTCATTTCTTTCCATAAAGCATGAAAAGAGAACAACACTATTGGGCAAGTTGCTTGATTGGCTTCATTGGAAGTCTGATTTCACTTAATCAGGCTTATGAACTAAATTAGGTAGAGTAGGTAGGAACCAATAAGCTCGACAATCGTCAAGAATTTCCTTCATTACTATTTTATTTTTCTTTCGTTTTCAGTTATAAGCACACGTTTGCAGTCAAGAGCATGATTTGCAAGAGTGGCACAAATTCGTTGCGGAAGTAGCTCAAAGCATAATAGAGATTTCAAAGAAAGATTGAAGACATCCCAATGGATTTGGCACTTGGTCTATGAGGGTTCTTTGCTACCTCCCTAGTAGGATAGAATCCCTCATGGATCCAGTTGTTAACACTCTATTTTCAACAGTCTAAATATGAGCCTGATAGAAGTTCGAGGCGGGACGTGCTGAAGGCATTAAACGGGATTCATAATCAAAGGCTGAGACTGATCAGATGGTAGATCAACAGTGTCAAAACATTTCACACGGTGGACATGCCAGACCAAAGCCACTTTTCCAGATTGTGAAATAGTTTAAAAGACGAAGGCATCTAATGGTCAAGAATGGGATCCAAGAAGATCTACGATCTCAGTCGATTTTGCAAAATAGACTTGTGTGGGTAAAGCTATTATTTCAAATCGTGAAAGGTGGTACCGGCCCCGAATATCAATGGTCATGATAAATAATGGAAGAGATCTATGGTCATGGTTTACTTCACAATGCAAACTAGAAAGGTTGAAGACCAGGATTTCGCGTTACGAAAAGTAGTGGGGACCACTCGAATCAATGAATACATGAAGAGGTCGATCGCGATCGATGATTGAGAGAAAGCCTTGGTCTAAAACTACTTTTTGAACCCAGGGAAGAAAGTTGGCAGCAAAAATGATGGAACATGGATGGTGGGTGTAAAATATTCCTCAAATCAGAAGGCTAAGGAGACCTCCACGCTGCAAGTATCATATATCCAATGCGGAGATGACAGGGGAAGGGACGTTCATACATGTAATCTGCCTCTTGGCAGACGGATTGATACCAGGATGAAGAAAAATCTTCTTTGTTAGTCCATGCTACCTCGCGCTATAGTTCCATAATGTTTATTTATATCTGTAAAACGTGGCGATAGTTCCACTCTCTATACTGTTAATGCATGATTGTGACTGCAAACAGTTTTTAGGTTTGTTTTGGAGAATAGTCTCAGCACTAGAATAGTATAAATACACTCCCAGTAGAGGGAGATAAAAAAGGAGCTGAAGGTTGGGAAAACCTTCAAGGGTTGAGGCTCTCTGTTGTAAATAAGATCTGGAGCCTGTGTTGTGAATAAAATTGTAGAGAAAGAGTTGTTTCTCAAGATAGAGATTCATGTGTCGTTGCTTCTTTCAATATGTATTTTCTTTATGTGAAATGTATATCCTGTTTCCATTCTAGTTTGTTGATTTCTTTCATGTCTGTAACTTAGCGTATAACAATTTGGAATTCATACTTTCTATGCTCCGCCTGTTGTTTCATACATTTATCAAGTTTCTTCTAAAGTTACGTGGAATTCATCTTGCTGGTGCTCCACATGATGGATTGTTCTCTCTTGTCTTCTAAACGCCCGCTAAATATCTCCTGATTGTGCGATCAACAGCTATCTTTCCTTTGTCTGCAACCCCACGCCATCATTTTCCTCATGCAAATGTTCCCTACTCAGGTTTTTGACTCCATTGCCAATGTCCCTTTCCTTGATAATCCCACCTGCATTTCACGTCACTCTACTTTGTACCCTTTCAGGATTCCGGCCTAATGACCATCCTTGAGCAAATATCTTACACAGAGAAAAGTCTGAAGACAAGTCAGAGATCCCTCTCTAACTGTGTAAGGTTGGAGGTGCAGTCTAAAGCGGTTCTGCTATTACGTCAGGAGCGGGCCTTCCCCTCAACCATGGGGCTCAAAATCCTGGTGCTAACACAGAGCATGGTATTGGAACCTGTGCATTAATAAAAAATAAAAATTTGCATACATTTCTTCGCTTCACAATATACCCACTAAGCCTACTTTCCTTCATCCCCAACCAATGAAAGAAGAAATTACAACCATAGATATTGAAGCATGCTTCCAGCAGTATCGAACTTTGAGAGGGGATATCAATGAAATGTATAATTTCCAAGAAAATATTATCAAGCATGGATTTAGGAACAAGAAGGAAAATGTGAACTCATTAAATAAAAATCATCCTACTTGTGAAAGGAGAAAAGATTTATTATGCCCTATAAAGGAGGAAGTTATAAACACCTCTACGGACATCATGTGGAATGTGTGGAAAAAATTTCAGTGTAAAAATTATTAAAAGAGCATAGATTCACCATCACAGAAAGAAAGAGATAATCGTGAAGGGGATCTTGAATTACCTCAAGGTGATTGCACAAAATGACATAAAGAGGAAAGTGAATATAAGCACATAATCCTTACTAATGGGGGTTGTGAAAATCAAAGAAAATCTATTGATGGATCATTGAAATATGAAAGAGTACTTACTGATGGGTTCTCACAACTCTATGTTTTTGACATAGATGTCATATTTCAAAATGTTGCTGCAATCCAAATTTCTAATAAGCATGAAGATGAATACCTTGTGACAGATAATGAAGAACCAAGATCAACTTCCCCATCACCACTTGAGCTTCAAGAAGTTGATCAAATCAAGAAGAAATAAGAAGAGGAGGTTTAGTCTCATGAACCATCCTTCATTGAATGGTATTTGAAGATGAGTGAAAGGGATATCCAATATTACCTTAACATACTCCATGACACTCAAGCATTAGCTTAAAATTCGTGTTGGAGAGCTACTTCATTGGAGGAAACATCCTTCCTTGAAGACATGGAGAATATTCAAAGAGCAATGTGCCACGTCAAAGGTAACTTCATGTATTTTATTTTTTATAGAAACCATTTATTTGAGCTTAATTAATTGTTACATGATTCCTAATTGAGGAATAATGAGGATAATCATAATCTATCAATTCAAAATGAGCAACTTCTTGAAAAGTTGCAAGATACCTGTTTTTCCTCCTGTGTTTCAAATTGTCAAATGGAAGATTGTTTAGAGGATTCTCATGACATGGTGGATCATGAGAAATGTGGAAATTTGAATGTGGTTAATGTGTTTGAATATGAACTTGAAGAGATCCAAACACTTGATGTGGTGGAAGAGGAACAGTGAATTGTCTCTTGATGAAGGTTATACAATTTTTAAAGAAGAGCATGATTCCTATACATTGGAACCAATTTTTGACAAAGGTTTCAAGATTTTGAAGGATCTGCATGATACTACCCATATGGATCCTTCCCATGATGAAACTTATGCACATTTTTATCGTTTCGGTGAGTTATTCCTGTTAGGAACCCATGTCAATTCTTCTCTTTACTGTGTTAGTATATTGTTGTTGGACGCATATGCTTTGTAAGTCGTCCCATAGTAATTGTTGATCCATAGTTTGTGTTATTGTTGTTGGGCGCATATGCTTTGTAAGTCGTCCCATAGTAATTGTTGATCCATAGTTTGTGTTATTGTTGTTGGGCGCATATGCTTTGTAAGCCACCTATAGTATTTCTTGATCCATAGTTTATATTGGCCCATGGTTTTGACCCATAGTATTGGCGCCTATTTTTAGTATATAAGTGTGTGTTGAGGCCAAGGAAGGCACCGTGAAGTTATTTTGTATTGAGCTTGCTCAAAGGAGGTTGCCCCCTCGAAGTGGCCTGCGATTAATATAAAAGTGAGTTTGAGTTCTACTACTATATCATGTATTTTGATTAATTATTTGCTGCAGGGTCCTCACATCTGGTATCAGAGCACTTTCTTGGGCTCGTTGGGTGAAATTTCTGCCCAAATTTTTTTTTTCGCTTCTGTTGCAGGTTCAAATCTGGGAATAATCCCTATTCGCTTAACTGTGGGAAGTACTTGGGAATAAGCCCTAAAAATCATTGTGAGGAGTACCATAGGAACCCCGAAGTAGCTGGCCCATTGAGAGGACCTGCCAGCGAAAAGGGCAACGACCCCTACCTGATTGACTAGTTCCCACCCATGAGGTAAACCAAGAGCTGTCGTTTGTGGCCAAGCGGTTATCAGTTTTACCTGAGCCATGGAGTGAGGGGTACTGCCCTAATATGCAAGTCATCAGACAACATTGGTGGCCGAGTGATTCCCTTGAACCAATAGGAAGCCGCACATACCTGGGGTCCATATCTATTTTCAGTTGCACAATCACAGATTTCCTCTGTCCAAAACTGTTGCCGGTCAATTCCGTGTCGTTGCAGATCCATTTGTTGCTGATCACTTCCACGCTGTTGCAGATTCCACTATTTCTGATCACTTTCACGCCGTTGTAGATCCCTTCCTGAAAAAAAAAA
>LPNX010047343.1:472250-534427 GCA_001517045.1 Pseudotsuga menziesii
CCGATTTTCACCCAAACGCCTTCAAATTTTGCCACCGTATTCCTTTCCTCATTCTGCTTCTTTGTCCCTCTCTACCAAATTTTCTCATTCTTTCACCGCGCTCCTAAAGTCCCCATTTTTTGCTTCCCTGTCCTTTCAACAATGTCCAAAACTTACTCAAACCCAAATTACCCTTCCGATTTTTTCCCAAATCCAGATTTTCCTCTACTGAAACAATTTCTGTTTTTGTTTTTCTACCCACTCCCCCCGAAAAAAAAAAAATCTTGGTTATGGTTGTCACCCGCACAGGAGCAAAAGCCATGGAGGAAGCACTTGCAGCCATTCAATCCAAACTCCAGGAACTGGATGAAAAATTTCTTGGTCTCTATCTTGAGCATTCAGCTATGAACACCAGACGACAGTACGAGTCTTCATCAGACAATGGGTTCTCTTCTTCCAGCAATTTTCGCGGTCCGAAGCTAGATTTTCCTCGCTTCAATGGTAGTGATCCGAATGCATGGATCTATCGTGCAAAACAGTATTTCAGTCTTCATAATACTTTTGATGTCAACAAAGCTCCACTTGCCTCCTTTCATTTGGAACATGAAGCTCTTCAATGGTATCGTTGGTACATCAAGGCTCATGAAGAGCCAAAATGGCCTGATTTTTGCCAGCTCCTTTTGCAACGATTTGGTCCTAGTGCTTTCACTTCACAGGAGCTCTCACTACACTTTGCCAAACTGGCACTGTGAAAGAGTATCAAACTGAATTTGAGAAACTAGCTAATCACATTGAAGGATTACCTGATGACTTCTACTGGAGTTGTTTTATCAGTGGTCTAAAGGATGCAATTCGCTCTGAGGTCAAAATGTTCAGTCCCAACACAATGATGGAAGCCCTGGGGTTGGCTAAGTTGGCAGAAGACAAGATGGCAGCCCAACAGCACTCCAAATCCTCTTTTGTTCCCTTCCTAAATATGGGTTCTCAACGACCTCCCATTCCTCCAACTCCTCGCTCACCTCCAATCAAGCATTTGTCTGAAACAGAGATGCAGGCACGCAGAGAAAAAGGGCTTTGTTATAATTGTGATGAGAAATTCACTCGGGGACATCGATGTGTTCAACAAAAGCTATATCTCTTGGATGTGGATTCTCCACCTGCCTCTGAAATTGGTGAAGAATCTCTCGATCCAATGGATGCTCTGATTGACATTCAGGAGCCGCCTACTGACCCTCCATCTCAGGACGACCAGCCCGAGATATCTCTCCATGCTTTAGCTGGAGTCACTGCCCCCCAAACAATGTGGGTACGCGGCTACTTCAAGAAGCTTCCTCTTACCATACTCATTGATTCTGGCAGCACTCATAATTTCATTGACCCTCAGATCGCCAAACAAGCTGATTGTTTTATCCATCCTTGCTCCAAATTTGAAGTCATGGTTGCCAATGGGGGCACCTTACCTTGCAAAGGGAAGTGTCGTCATGTGCGTATCTCTATGGGATATTATAACCTCCGCTCTGACATGTTTTCCTTGACCTTAGGAGGATGTGATGTGGTTTTGGGCGCTCAATGGCTGCGTGCACTTGGCCCCATATTATGGGATTTTGCTGAACTTTGGATGCAGTTCTCCCCCGATGGACACAAACACACATTGAAAGGATTGCAACCAGGGTCTCTCAGCATCATCAGTTCACATCGCATGGAAAAACTCCTTAAGAAGAGTTCCCATGGTGTCATCGCTCAGCTCCATTCCATTCAAATGCAACCATCAGTGGCCCCCACTACTCCTTTGGATCTCCAACAAATTCTAGATCGGTGTACAGGTGTTTTTGGCCAAAAGGAAGTTGAGTATCTCGGGCACATTATCTCAGCACAAGGGGTTCGTGTGGATCCTTCCAAAATCACTGCCATGAACAATTGGCCGCCTCCTAAGACACTCAAGAGCCTTCGTGGTTTTTTGGGGTTGACTGGCTACTACCGCAAGTTTTTCAAGGATTATGGGAAGATTGCAGCTCCATTAACTGCTCTGTTGAAAAATGATGCTTTTACATGGACACATTTTACTAAGTGTGCATTTGACAAGCTGAAACAAGCTATGTGTACTACACCTGTTCTAGCTAGCTATGCCCGATTTTTCCAAGCCCTTCACTATTGAGAGTGATGCTTGTGGCAATGGACTTGGTGCTGTTCTCCTTCAAGATGAACACCCCATTGCGTTCACCAGCAAAGCCCTTTCCGGTAAGAATTTAGCTGCCTCTACATATGAGAAGGAAATGATGGTTATTTTGCATGCAGTACAAAAGTGGCGACCCTACCTCTTAGGGAATCATTTCTGCATCAAGACTGATCACCAGAGTCTGAAATATTTCCTAGAACAGCATGTATCCTCCCCAGCACAACAAAAATGGGTTAGCAAACTCATGGGTTATGACTATGAAATCACTTATAAGAAGGGTAAGGACAATATTGTGGCGGATTCCCCTTCTCGCACATTTGATGACCAAGGTTCTCTTTCCGCGATTTCTATGCCTGTTCCAAATTGGTTGCAATCGGTTCAACAGGGTTATGTCAATGACTCTTCATTATCTCAAATCATCCAATGCTTGGACAACAACCCTTCTGCTGTCCCACATTACTCTTGGGATGGTGCTTCACTGAGATACAAGGGTCGTCTGGTGCTTCCCCAGAACACAGCTCTTCAACAAGCTATCTTCTATGAACTCCATGCTTCTCCGTCAGCTGGGCACTCTGGTTTTCTCAAAACGTATGAACGGGCACAGCGCAACTTCTTTTGGCAGGGCATGAAAAGGACAATTCAACAGATGGTGGCTGAATGTGATACCTGCCAACGCAATAAGGGTGAAACAACACCCCTTCCGGGATTGCTCGAACCCTTTCCCATACCTACATGGATATGGACAGATATTTCTATGGATTTCCTTGAAGGGCTCCCTAAATCTAGAGGGAAGACTATGATTTTGGTTGTGGATGATCGCCTCTCCAAATATAGTCATTTTTGTGCTCTCAGCCATCCCTCTACAGCCTCCTCTGTTGCTCAAATTTTCCTGGACCAGATCTTTCATCTTCATGGAATGCCTTCTTCCATTGTCTCGGATCGTGATGCGACTTTCACCAGTCATTTTTGGACAGAACTCTTTCACCACACTGGCACCAAACTGAATATGAGTTCAGGTTATCACCCCCAAATGGATGGTCAGACTGAAATTCTCAATAAATGCTTGGAAACTTATCTTCGTTGCTTCTCCTCTGAGCAACAACATCAGTGGGAAAAGTGGCTCCCTCTCGCTGAATGGTGGTACAATGCCTCTTACCACACTGCCTCTAAAATGACTCCATATGAATCCATTTATGGTCAAGCACCACCAGTTCTTCTTCCTTACACCCCCAGCAGTTCTCCAGTTCAGGCAATTGACGCGGTCCTTCGAAAGCGCGATGAGGTTCTTCGCATTTTGCACAAAAATCTTCACATGGCAAGCAATCGCATGAAGCAACAAGCTGATCAGCATGGTTCTGAGTGCACTTTTGAAGTCGGTGATATGGTTTTTCTTCGTCTCCAGCCTTACAAGAAATCCTCACTAAAACTCAAAGGGCGTCATAAGCTCACTCCAAAGTTCTATGGGCCATATAGGATTCTTCAAAATATTGGGTCTATTGCTTATAAATTGGAACTTCCGCCTTCTTCCCGCATTCATCCAGTATTTCATGTCTCTTGTATGAAGAAAGTTCTTGGCACCAAAATCAAAGGCCAAACTATTTTACCAGAACTGGATAATGAAGGGTCCATCTTTTTGGAGCCGGAGGCTGTCCTCAATAAGCGCACTCGTCAGCTTTGCTCTTGCTCTATCACAGAGGTCTTAATTAAATGGCACGGAATGCAACCCGAGGATGCTATGTGGGAACCACTCCTTCAGATTCAGTGACAATTTCCACATCTAAAGCTTTGAGGACAAAGCTTTTTCTAAGGGGGAGGGGATGTTGTTAGGAACCCATGTCAATCCTTCTCTTTACCGTGTTAGTATATTGTTGTTGGACGCATATGCTTTGTAAGTCATCCCATATTAATTGTTGATCCATAGTTTGTGTTATTGTTGTTGGGTGCATATGCTTTGTAAGCCGCCTGTAGTATTTCTTGATCCGTAGTTTATATTGGCCCATAGTTTTGACCCATAGTATTGGCGCCTATTTTTAGTATATAAGTGTGTGTTGAGGCCAAGGAAGGCACCGTAAAGTTATTTTGTATTGAGCTTGCTCAAAGGAGGTTGCCCCCTCAAAGTGGTCTGCGATTAATATAAAAGTGATTTTGAGTTCTGCTGCTATATCGTGTATTTTGATTAATTATTTGCTGCAGGGTCCTCACAATTTCATTATGCTACATCCTACAATTCCATGTTTTGCAGCATTAGTCTCAATGAAGTATGGGTGAAAGGGTTCTTTTTTATGGCGCCACATGAGGAGTATAGAACTCTTAGATTTAATTTTTATAATGACATGGTTGGAGCACATTCTTATTGACATTTTCAGCAGCATCCTTTGTTACTTTATGATGATGCACATCTACATGGATGCACCTATGATATGCATTTGAGTCACTTGAAAACTCATGGTTTTTCTTGCTCAACACTTGGTTCATTTGATGTTGGAAGAACTTTATCCAACACTGTGGTGAACAAATTTTTGATTGGAGAACAATTTTTTTTCCGTCCACATAATTTTTTATATCTTTATGATTCTCTCATTCATGGATGTATGGGTGAGACTTCTTTGAATCATCTGAAGTCTCTTTGTTTTTTTTCCCATTATTTGGCTCAAATTTTAGTAGAGACTCTTCAATCACTTCTTGGATGAAAGAATACATGGATGAATATTTTGATGCATATCACATCCTTTTGGAGCAGCATTATAGGACATGGGATCCTCACCTATGTCATTGGAGCATATTTTATTGGTCACTTGAAGCTTATATGCACTTGGAAAATGGTGGTCCACTTACTTGGAGGTATAAGCACTTTCATGATTTTTTAATGAGACACCTCCTTGATGTACATTTTTATTATTTTGTTATGTACTTTGATTATATATATTATGTACTCTTGATGTTTGGAATAATTCATACAATAAAATGGGATCCCATAATTCTCTTTCCTAATGGTATGGGTTGGAGAGAACCCTTAATTGTTGGAATGCAATACAAACAATAGGACCTTGGGATAGTTTTTAGTCCCATTGATTTCAATTTTTTTGGGAAACAAGAAGTATGAGAGATGGATTCCCCACTTAATAAAATTATTTTAATCAGAGTATTGTAGCATCAATCATGATGGTTCCTCTCTAAAATATTCATGGAATCTCAAAGGCTCAAAGTTGGGAAACTCAGTGGCAAGTTCAAAGAATCATACAGAAAGCAGGTTCTTCAACACCCATGTTTGAAATTGCTCGAGGACAAGAAATATTGGGAATGGATGATTTTTCATTGGGTCACAATGGCCTAATCACATTTTCCATATTCATGAGAGTTTTTCAAATTGATGTTAAGGGTCAAATAATTGCCAAGGAGGGAAATTACTAGTTTCCTAGGTTGGGGGTGGAAGCTTTGGGATTTGGAATAAGGGTATCAATAAATGATTTTTGAACATTATAATTGCATAAATATTTAATAAAGGATATAATTAAATAAATAAATGGGAAAATCAAAGTGGAAATTGATCATGAAGACACATGGAGGATGTGGGACCCACACAAGCTAGATTTTCTATGCCACATGGCATCCTCCTCTTGTCATTTCGAATCCATAAGAATCCCAAGGGTATTGGGATGAGTTTTAAGGTCAATATAATTGGAATGAATTAATTAAGTTCTAATTTGAGTGGAAGAGGAAGAGGCATTTTGGAGTTAGTGAGACACTTGGACTAGATTCCCTAGCTCTATGACAACAATGATGAAGATGCTATGACACCTATGACACAAATCAGATATTAATCCTAAATTCTGAAATATATGACATGTCAGGGCTAAAAATAGCTCCAAGAGGGTGATAAATGGAGTTATGGAATCTAATATGCTTCCACATGTGATTTGGTGGAAGTGGGAGACTAGGAATTGTTGTACAAGTGCCATTCTTTGGAATCTCTTCCCAACTAGAGTTGGAATGCATCTATTGGAAGGAATTCAACCCATAGAGATATTGGAAACTTTATAAATTTCAATAACAAATAATTAAGGCATATTTTTATCATTTGAGAATTTTGCATTTGTGAAGAGTGAGAGCTAGTGGATGACTAGTTTCTTGCCTTAGGCAATTTTGAGGGTGAAAGATTCCCATCCAAGTCGGTGTTTGGAGAGGCCATTAAGGTATTTAATGGATATATAATGGATTCATAAGTTATAGGTGCAATATAAATTTCATATTGTGGACACCTCAATATTATCTTGTTGTTTCATCTATTCCAAGTTTTCTCATCATATTCTTGCTCTATGGATTGAGGCGCATTCAGTGAGATATTGATCTCTTTGGGGGAGATTATAATGCCCCATTATTTTATGTTATGATGTAAATTATATGTATTTAAATTTCAGAATACTCTCAGGTTTAAATACAAAACTATTTCATGTAAAAATGTTAAACAATGAAGAAATAGTGTCATTTCCCCACTACCTTGTTGTGAACCAATGTAATGTTGATGGATTCGAATGGATAAGTAAAATACTGATGGTTTATGGATGAATGGAATTTTATTGATTTATTATATTAGTTTAGTGTTCACTAAATAATAATTTGGAGTCATTTTTTTGAGTTTTATAGCATTTGGAGAAGATTGCCTATCATTTCCCCCAAGGTTGAAACTAGTCTTTTTGCATCTGATTTAAGGGAGTTTTAGCAGACATTAAAAGTTTAATGGTAATAAATATGATTTAATTTTGATTTAATTTATATTTCCATTGATTCGATTGATAAATTATAGTTGTATTGGGTGCATTTGGAAATTCTTTTTCATCATCTACCCCTGGGGGATTTGAACCACAAGTTGCTTGTAAAACTCCATACATTGACCAGATCACAAAAGTGAGTTAAAATAGTCATTTGATGATTGAAATACAACTATAAAAAATATTTTTATGTATTAAAATCATTCATAGACCTTCTGGTACAATTTGAGATCATTTGGATCTATTTGGAGCCATCTACCATTGGGGCTTTGAGCCTCAAAATTACTAATAAATTCCCTGAGCTCTCTTGGATACCTATTGGACCAAAAAACCACATATAATGCTTCAAATATAATTAATTAATATATTATAACAGATCCAATTCTCATATAAACCATTATTGGAGGTTGTAGAGTGTTTGGAAGAGATTTGTTCCACGACCAAGGGGGGATTTCCACCTCCCAAATTGACTAGTCTTGTCCCGAAACTTATTCCCTTGAAAATTTTATACCATGGTTGGTTATATAAGTTAATTATATGTCTGATATATTTTTTAATGTGTACCTTCACCCTTCATTACCTTCCTCACTAATTTTGAAAGTAATTGGAGGAGTTTGGAATCAGTTGTATCCATATACCTAGAGTTGAAACATGGTGGATTTGAGCACATTAGAAAAATTATTAACAAGGGAAATTACATTGGTATAATATCATGGTATTTTCACATGTGAATTAAGACCATAAATTAAATAAAAAGTTGTAGACATGTCTTGGCTTCACAATAGACCCACTATGCCTACTTTTCTTCCTCCCCAAACAGCGAAAGAAGAAATTACAACCATACATATTGAAGCATGATTCCAGGAGTATCGAACTTTGAGAGGGGATATTAATGAAATTTATTATTTACAAGAATATATTTTCAAGTATGGATTTAGGCACAAGAAGGAAAATTTGAACTCATTAAAGAAAAATCATCCTACTTGTGAAAAGAGAAAATATATATTCTTCCCTATAAAGGAGGAAGTTATAAACACTTCTACGGGAATCATGTGGAATGTGTGGAAGAAATTTCAGTATAAAAAGGATGAAAATAGAATAGATGAACCATTAAAGAAATAAATAGAGAATCATGAATGGGTGCTTGAATTACCTCAAGGTGATTGCAGAAAAGGACATAAAGAGGAAAGTGAATACAAGCACACGATCCTTACTGATGGGGGTTGTGAAAATCGAAGCAAATTTATTGATGGATCATTGAAATATGAAAGAGTACCTACTAATGGGTGATCATAACTCTATTTTGGTGACATTGAGATCCGATTTCAAAATTTTGCTGCAAGCCAAATTTCTAATAAGCATGACGATGAATACCTTGTGATAGATAATGAATAACCAAGATCAATTCCCCATCACCACTTGAGCTTCAACAAGTTGATAAAATAAAGCAGAAAGAAGAAGAGGAGGTTCAGTCTATTTAACCATCCTTCATTGAAGGGTCTTTGAATATGAGTGAAATGAATATCCAATATTCCCTTAGCATACTCCATGACACTCAATCATTAGTGTCAAATTCTTGTTGGAGAGCTACTTCATTGGAGGAAACATCCTTCCTTGAAGACAAGGAGAAGATTCAAAGAGCAATGTGCCACATCAAATGTAATTTTGTGTCTTTATTTATGATAGAAACCATTTGTT
Source organism: Pseudotsuga menziesii (assembly GCA_001517045.1). Taxonomy (NCBI): domain Eukaryota; kingdom Viridiplantae; phylum Streptophyta; class Pinopsida; order Pinales; family Pinaceae; genus Pseudotsuga; species Pseudotsuga menziesii. Next base: position 480,873 of record LPNX010047343.1, read on the forward strand.
TGAGCTTAATGAATTGTTACATGATTCATACTTGAATAATAATGAGGATAATCTTAAGCTCACAATTCAAAATGAGCAACTTCTTGAAAAGTTGCAAGATACTTGTTTTTCCTCAAATGTTTCATAATGTCAAATGGTAGATTGTTTGGAGGATTCTCATGACATGGTGGATCATGAGAAATGTGTAAATTTGAATGTGATTTATGTTTTTGAAGATGAACTTGAATGGATCCAAACACTTGATGTGGTGGAATAGGAACTTGAATTGTCTCTTGATGAGTATTATACAATTTTTAAAGAAGAGCATGATTCCTCTACATTGGAACCAATATATGACAAAGGTTTCACACTTTTGAAGGAGTTGCATGATACTACTCATATGGATCCTTCCCATGATGAAACTTCTGCACTTTTTTATCATTTGGGTGAGTTGGTTCATTCTCCTACATCCTACAATTCCATGTTTTGCAGCATTAGTCTTAATGAAGTATGGGTGAAAGGGTTGTTTTTTATGGTGCCACATGAGGAGTATGGAACTCCTAGATTTACTTTTTATGATGACATGGTTGGAGCACATTATTATTCACATTTTCAGTGGCATCCTTTGTTACTTTATGATGATGCACATCTACATGGATGCACCTATGATATGCATTTGATTCACTTGAAAACTCATGGTTTTTCTAGCTCAACACTTGGTTCATTTGATGTTGGAGGAACTTCATCCAACAATGCAGTGAAGATTTATGATTGGAGAACATTTTTGTTGCTAGCCATGTACTTTGTTATATCTTTATGATTCTCTCACTCATCGATGTATGGGTGAGACTTCTTTGAGTCATTTGAAGTCTCCTTATTTTTTTTGCTCATTATTTGGTTTAGATTTTAGTACAGATTCTTCATTCACTTCTTGGATGAAAGAATACATGGTTGAATATTTTGATGCATGTCACATCCTTTTGGAGAAACATTATAGGACATGGGATCCTCACCTATGTCATTGAAGCATATTTGATTGGTCACTTGAAGCTTGTATGCACTTGCAAAATGGTGGTATACTTACTTGGAGGTATAAGCACTTTCATGATTGTTTGATGAGGCACCTCTTTGATGTACATTTTTATTATGTTGTTATGTAATTTTATGATATATATTATGTACTCATGATGTTTGTGAGAATGCATACAAGAAAATGAGATCCCATAATTCTCTTTCCTAATGGTATGGGTTGGAGAGCAATATTAATTGTTGAAGTGTATTACAAGCAATGAGACCCTAGGATAGTTTTCAGCCCCGTTGATTTCAATTTTTGGGGGAAACAAGCAGTATGGGAGATGTATTCCCCACTTAATAAAGTGATTTTAATCAGATTATTGCACCAGCAATCATGATGGTTCCTCTATAAAATATTACTAGAATCTCAAACACTCAAAGTTGGGAAACTCAGTGGCCTCCTAAGGAAAATAATAAAATAATAGTTAAAATAATAAAATAATAGTTATTACTTTTGGAGGAAGAATGAAAAAAACTACTTTTTGTGTTCGTATTTTCGACATATCTCCTTGTGTTTTTACTCAAATTCTGAGTGGGAGAGCTCGTTGGATGCAAAATTTAATTCTGCATCCAACAAGTACCCACAATCCATACTTTTGACGAACCTCTCTACCCCAAAAACAAGAAATACCTGAAAAAATGAGATGATGATGTCATCATCACATTTTTTCAAGTATTTATTTTTTGGGGTTAGCGGGGTCCGTCAAAAGCATGCAATGTGGGTACTCGTTGGATGCAGAATTAAATTCCACATCCAATGAGCTCTCCTGCTTAAAATTTGAGTAAAAACACAGGGAGATATGTCGAAAATACGAACAAAAAAAGTAGTTTTCTTTTATGACAAATATGTTAATTCAACCATTATGGTTGAATCATTTTATTGAAATTCTATTGGTTCTTGAATTCCAACTCACAAAATTTATTGTTGGCGTGTTTTCTTATAAGGCCCATTTTAGACCCCAAATTTCCTCTAATGGGAGGTTCTTCAACACCCATGTTTGAAATTGCTTGAGGACAAGCAATATTAGGAAGGGATGATTTTACATGTCCCAAATTTTGCATTGGGTCAAAATGGCCTAATCACATTTTCCATATTCATGAGAGGTTTTCAAATTGATGCTAAGGGTCAAATAATTACCAAGGAAGAAAATTACTAGTTTCCTAGGTTGGGGGTGGAAGCTTTGGGATTTGGAATAAGGAGAACAATAAACAATGTTTGAAAATTATAATGGCATAAATATTTAATAAAGGAGATAAATAAATCAATACAAGGGAAAATAAAAGTGGCAATTGATCATGAAGACACATGGAGGATGTGGGACCTGTTATCTCCCAAAATAATTTTATTTTCAATAAGTTCACTCAAACAATTTATTTTTTGAAAAGATGAAGATTTCAAGTCATATTATGAAAGACATTGGGGTGACTAACAAAGTTGGGATATTTGATGTTCTTTTATTTGATAAATTTTAAAGTTTTATCTTTCTGTGGCTTAGGCGAGATTTTCAAGAGCTCATTAGGCACCGAAAAGCCTAGCTTTCTATAGCTAATAGTTTAAACGCAGGACTGGGTTATCCACCGAAAGCTTGCTCATTACGTTATTTGTTAAAATTCTGGTAAAAGGACTTTCAGTGGCTTAGGCAGGTTTTCCAACAGCTCATTAGCCACCGAAAATCTTTGGTTTCGGCAGCTTAGCGAGTGTTTGCAGGAGGACATCAACCACCGAAAGCAAACGAAATACGTTGGACAAAAAGTGAGTTTCGGTGGCTTGGGTGAAAGCGTGGGTAGTTCATTAGCGACCGAAAGCTTAGATTTCGGCAACTAACAAACAAAACCTTAGATGCTCTTAACTACCGAAATAAAATGAAATACGATGTGGTAGAAAGGAAGTTTCAGCGGCTTGGGAGAACGTGTTGGCAACTCATTAGCCACTGAAATCCTAGCTTTCGGCAGCTAGAAAACAAAACCTTAATACTCTTAAACCACCAAAAAGGAAAGAAAAGGAAAACGGTTACCTGACTGTGAAATCAAACCCGTCATCACCAAACAGGTCATGATTTGACACGATAAGCCACGAAAAGGACAAGGAAAACCTACGGTAAGGAATAAATTAATGATTAAAGAGGTCGTTGCTACTCTGACCTTAATAATGGGAATAAAAACCCTAATCTACCTCCATACATACTACGACCGCAGAAAAACCACCGACAAACACCAAGTTCGAAATTAAAATGATTAATGAGCAATCTATCTTGTCAATATCACCAGCAGCCATCATCATCTCACTCAAGCACTTACCAAGCAGTTAACCCCTCAGAATCAGTGCCATATCTCCAGTACACTCCACCTTCGATTGCATGCATCCTTACCACTCGAGGCCTTCTCTAAAAAAATAGTCTGCTAACATCTTCCACAAAATTTGAATTTGATTTTTGTAGGTACTTAGAGGCACAGTTCAAAAATGCAGAAGGGAGGGCCTTGTAGCAAGGATTTTTCCCTTGCTACAGGGAAAGAATGGCTACCTTCCGTATATAGGATGGAAGGGTAGGTTCCTGTAGGTGAAATGCAGTAAAAACGGACAGAGCTGAAATAAAGAACAGAAAGGAAGAAAAGAAATGGCTGGAAACCCCTCTGCAAACACTGTTAGGGTTTAGCTCCAGCTACCTGCAAACAACTATTAGAAACAAAATGCCTGCAAAAACATGTTAGAAACAAATCTACAAACAAAAATGGGTTAGGAAAAACTACAAAATACTAAAGCAAATGCAAGAAACAACATTGGTATACATTCTCTTTGGGTGGAATGGGCCACCATGCCCTGGCTTGGAGAAGCACCTCTCTTGGATGGGGGAGCCATGGCTCAATGGAGAATGGAGGAGAGGGAGTGTGGGTGGATTGAGAGACAAAGGGTCTCAAGGCATCCACGGGCAGCATAACAGTATGCAAGGGAGAAGTGTTTTGAGAGTGACCCCCACCCCTCTATTTATAGCTTTTTTGGCACTTTTTAGGGTTTTAAGCCCCTGGTTTGGGCTTTAGCCCCTTTCTCCCTATCTTTAGCTCCTTTGAGGGGTTTTAGCCCCTTTTTGGAGGATTTAGCCCCTAGGAGAACTATTTAGGCTCTTTTTTGTGGTTTTTAAGCCCTTTTTCTCATTCTCAAGCCTTTTTTAGGGTGTGGGGGTCCAATGGGGTGAAATGAGGGTCGTGCATGGGTGTCCTTAGGTGGTGGTGGGTGTCCTTGGGTGGTGTAGAGCTGAGTGAGGGTTTTTTTAGGTTAACATATTTCCCCCTGATGTGTGAGAGCAGGAGGTCATCGTATGGCCGACGGACATCATAGGATTTTCTGTGGAGAGGTGGTGCTTCCAAGGCTGGGGCATGGTGGCTTTTGGTTTTTGTATTAATATGGTTCACATCAATGGGTGAGATACAAATAATGTGTGACATGTATATGGATGAGGCTAGCATCCCCATGCTCATAACAATGCCAAAAGAATCATGTGATCTATGATCTATAATACAAGAGTCGATCATATACAACTGATGATACATAGTGGTGGCCTCACTGAGAGGCTGAATACAATACTGATCTGAAGAATTGCTAAATTGGACCTATGGAATTGTCATGGAACTTTGTATCTTCATGACTGATAGCTTGCTGGATCTAGGATGGTACATAGCTATATGGACTCACTGATGGAGATTCAAAGTCTCTGTGGTACAAGTATGCTACATTAATCATAAATATACATAGAAGAACTGTTGGGGCTTCTGAACACTGTCTCCAACGCAACCCGGAAATCATAAGGGACATAACCTGTTCAGGTCCCTCGAATAGACTCATCAATGTGCTAGAGTCAAGTGACATCTGGGTTCTTTGACCAAATACTGCACGGACCAATACTCTGTACGAATCTCAACGGTACGATGATGTAGTTGGATTCAAGCACGTGAGAAACAACCATCCCGAAAGGCACTAAGGACTCCTCTCAAGTGGTCCAAGGAACCCATCAATGAGGTTAATGAAACCAGGATATAGGGACCTCTGGGTCTATCCTCCAGAATACATGTGTTGTCATCAATAGAGGGAGACCTACCCCTGGTCAAGGAAATGGTGTTTCCTTGACCAGAAGCACGAGGGAGATAACCGAAAGATGTGAGACAATCTGCGGACTGACCCACTGAATGGTGGGGGGGAGGGAAAGAGTTGAAATAGGGGCAGGGGAAGTGTAGTAGACTCAAAATTCCTTTGTTTAGAGTATGACCGTAGGGAAAACCGGGCAACAAATGAAATTGACTCACGAGAATAGGATCATAGCTGGAATACCGGGGATGTCACTGTAGATGGGAAATACTTGGGGGGGGGTAGACACTTTTGATATTGATGGGATCCAAGGAAGACACATTGTAGAGTACTCTGAAAAAAGGCAACCCACAGTGGAAATGCTGCCAAACTTTTTTTTGTGGGGTGGTGTCTAGAGACACCATTGTGGTATGATCTCGTGGATTTTTGGCGAGCCCGCGAAAGTAAATTCTCGATGGTGCTATCAATTTTAGAGAGTCTGAAAGCACAAAGAAGACTTCAGTGGGGGATATTTTTCATTGGTAGTCTCTTGTGCCCGAAAAAGGATAAAAGTATACATAGGAGAGCTCGCCCATCCTGTAGGCGATGAGAGACTTATTTACCGTTGGTAGTCCAATCAGGCCAGAAAAGGTTAAACCTATACTAACTGGACGGTCATTCAGATACTTTTACGAGCATGAACGAAACCAAGTTTTCTTAGCAATATTTTCTTGATGAGAAGGCTGGAAAAGAGCTTATAGACAACCCATGGTGAGCTTTTTCATAAAGTGCGGCCCCTCTACCCGAGAAAGCATAAAAGTATGCAGAGGGGAACGGTCTTGGTTTGAATATGCCAAGGTGGTCCTTTTCATTTGATGGTCTACATAGTCTGTAAAAGGAGATAAACAAGATGATGTAGATGCCCTTTCCTATACTTTAACGAGCGGGAAAGGAAGCAGCTACACTCGGCCATCTTTTCATTGTTTTTTAGGAGTCAGAAAAGAGCTTAAATGAAACTCTAATATGGTCAACCGATGGCGGTGGCATAGGTGGTTCCCCATGTTGGGATGGTGGACAGTGGTCCAAAGGTCATCCATGTAGTATGGACGAAGCAAGTGGCTCTCAAAGATACCAATACATGCACAGGCTAGATCGCGGTAGAGGAACATGATTCAATGCAGTAGAGGCACGCAAACTGAGGTGGCTCTCAGATAGAGGTCAGGAGAGCTGTGTGTGAGTTATGGTGGACGGACTTGACTACATGTGATGTGAGTGCAAGTCCGAGGGCAGTTATAAGCCAAATACATGTAAGAGAAATAATTCATTTTCTGGATAATGGTCCAGAGATCCGCGTAAGGTGCGGTGAACGAAGTGGACGGCTATATGCTAAAATAAAAATGATCTTCCTCAACCGGTGGTGGCCCGAAAATCCACATGAGTAGCGGTAGGCAAGTGTGATGAAAGTACAAGTCCACAGACACTTGTATCACCATGGTGTGGCTCATAAATCGAGGTAAATTCTGGGAAGCGGTCCCAAAATTTGGTTGTTAAACATGAGACAATGGTATCATAAGGAAATAGAGGATAGAATTTTGAAACCAGTGGCATGAACAGCATCTCAAACGGACTCCATATGGTCCTGTTATGTCGAACGAGAGAACTTAGGTCAAATAGGGACTATATAAGAATGGGGACCACTTTGTGAGGTTTCATTATCACTGTTCACTGTGGAGCTGGAGAGGTGGGCCCTAAATTTTCATTTGCTGATTTCTCCTATTCCGACTGATGGTTTCGAGTTCCACGACTTGTGGGTAAGAGCTCTCACTAAATCTCTTCTTTTGGGTGGTTTGCATTCTAATTTTGGTCACCCGGAGGTGCTCCATGAGCCTACTGGGGTTTCATGGAGCCAAGTCGCACCTTTCGAAGGGAAAAGAGCGACCTGGTCGCACCTGTGGGGAATTTTTGAGTGACCTGGTCGCTCATTTTTCCCAAACGAGTGTGACTTGGCCTCTGGGTGTTGTTTTTTTATGAGAGCAATGGCTGACATCTATGTTTTAATTGTGCAGGATGGCTAAGATTAAGTGGCAGGAGAGGGACCGTAAAGACCTTCGAGAGGCATCATTGAGGGATGAGAATGTGCATGATACACTGGCTCATTGTGGTTTACTGAAGTTCATGAGGATAACCCTCATGAAGAGCTTGTGTTTGCTGCTGCAAATGCTGGTGAGATTTTGGGATGTTGAGGAGGAGGTCTTCCTCTTCCAGGGCCAGTGTATTGAGATCACGCTGGCAGATGTGTACTTCATGACTGGGATCCCTATGTTGGGAGTTATTGGTGATTTGGCACTGGTGTTGTCTCAGGGGGAGACATTGGAGGAGCTATGTGATAGGCACTGTTATGCTACAGCATATGTGCGTGGCTCTCACATCTTGATGTGTGACATTGAGGACCTATTGACATGGGAAGTGGCGACATTACTACTGCGTATCTTGGGTTCCACGGGGAGCCACAAGATATCTGGAGGGCAGCTTAAGTTGGTAGAGCGTGTTATGGGGGGCACGTACTATGGGTGGGCCCAGATGTATCTTTAGGTTGTTCGGCATCAGCTGAACAAGTCAAATTCATCTAGAGCAGGATTTTGTTTTGGCTCATTTCTGTGTGCTTTCTTTTTTGAGAAAGTACCTACACTGCGTCTGCACCTGGCCGTGCAGGATAGTGGTCCATGGGAGCCGTGGATGTATAGGTGGTGTCAGATGATGATACAAGAGGGTGGCAGCAGAGTGGGTTGATTCCTTACTGAGGAGTTGTTAGAGCAGTGGCGTCAGCTCCCAGTGGTGATTGAGGAGTACCTGTATGTGGGTATGGATTATCATGGGGACCCCAAGATGCCCCAACCTGCAAGCTAGGCATGGTGACCAGCTGGTATGTATGTGTGATGTTTTTATGTTCATCTTTATATATAGTGTAGTTGAGCTGGTTGATAGTTGTATGTTGATATGTGTGGACTAATGGTGTCCTTTTATGTATTCATATATCAGTCCTCGTCTGCCGCCTGGATATCAGAGGCGAGTGGTTGGTATGGCACCTGCAGCAGTCCCTGCACAGAACCCTCGCAGGTGATGGTGGGAGTTGGATGGACTTGTGCCTCATCTGGAGCGGCTTGCTGCTAGAGTCTCTGATGATGGCTGGTATCATTTGAGCAATGATGTGATTGCTTCCATTCATAGTTTTCCTCCATAGTGGACCTCTATGATGAGGAGGATGGCTATGGCCTGTGAGTACTTCCGTCGAGCGGTGAGAGGCGATCTTCCTGTAGAGGATGAGTCTTATGAGGAGGAGGATGATACTGAGCCAGATGATGAGTATGAGTTAGATTAGCAGCCTCGTGGGGATGTCCCTAGTGCATTGGTGCACTTAGGAGTTTTTGTGTTGCTATCTATATTCAACTAAGAAAGCATATGTGGCTTCTCATTTTGTACTGGACATATTTTGGACATGCGACTTATCTATTTATATATATATTTTTTATGCACATGGATGCACTTTTATGGTTTTATGTGTGTGTCTTCTTATAATGATGTGAGATGCAAATTCCTAAATGATGCATTGTTACACTTGTGTGTGTATTTTTTGGACATGATTCTGCATGATGTTATGGTTGTATGTTTCCTATATGCGATTATTAATGTGCCAGTTTAGAATTTCATTAGCCATTTGATCTACTATACTATTGAGGCTTCTAGGAACATGTGTGAATGCAATGGACTCAATTGTTCTAACCATCTATTTAGTGCGCAAGAATTTTCTAAAGAGGCAGGGATCACGTACCCGATAGCAGTTGTTTAACTGAGAAACAAGCAGCTGGGAGTCTAAGAAGACATCGAGATGGTGAACACCTAACTAGAGAGTGGTGGCCAAGAGGCCATTGACACCATCGTACTCAGCCTAGTTGTTGGTCGCACTGCCCACGCATATTCCGTTGATATGGATCAACTCATGCGACGGGGAGTAGATGACCCATGCAACCGAGGCAAGGTTCGGAGACCATCTGCTTGCTCCATCAGCAAATCCCATATACCGGTCTGAGGTAGGATCCATTTGGAGCAATGAGGTGAAACAATACATAAGACTCACTTTTAAAAAATGTGTAAAACAAAAAAAGGAGAAAGACTATATTACAAGATGTACTGTCGTCACTCAAAGGGCTAACGTTAGAGGGAAAGTCATTTGGACTTTCAGGGGATCAGTGCTCATTCCTTTGTGTGACACAATGAACCCTAGGAGATGGCCCATTGGGACACGAAAAATACACTTGAAAGGGTTCAAGCGGATTATGTACTTGCGACATCGTAGGAAGACTTGTCGCAGGTCATCTATCTGATGTGCTTGCTTCAATGACTGCCCAATGAGGTTGTCAAGACAAACTGACATGATGTGAATGAGGTCACAAAAACAGTGTGTCATGGTGCTCTAGAAGGTGGTTCCAACATTTTTCAGGACAAACGACATGACTCGATATGCGAATGTGCCCCACGAGGTTGGGAATATGTCACGGAATTCTTGGAAGAGAGATTTATAGATAGCGACCTCTTCCAAGGAGCAGGATGCCCCAGCATAATTTCTTCAGCAACCTTAGGATTGGTTGAGATGTTGATTTTGATGGTTGGCGAGATGTTGGTCAGGTTCCCTTCTTCGAAGGCGTCTGGTGTCAGGATGGGGTTCTTGATCCAGTCGACTTTCCCATGAATGAAATCTTTGGTTTCCACGGAAAACTGGTCAGACTGCGACACAAGTTCTTTAGGGAGGAAGAACGAGCGATGGTGCATATCGTCCCATGGGTATTTCGGGGTGGTTAAAGCTTCAAGTATCTCCTCATCATTGCGAAGCAACGAAGAGACAGGTGGAGGTGGAGACGAGCGGGTCAGTTGAACTGGACATCATGTAAATGGACATGGTGTCTGAAGAAGGAGGTGGGGGGTGAACTTCTTCAATCAGGGTGATCTCAGATTCAAGGTAATGTTGATGGAGGTTGGCTAAAGCCATTTGAAACTCAGGAAAGTCTTGGCAATGGTAAGAATAGTGTCCATACAAACCGTAGAGGGTGAAAGCATGGTTTGTTCTCCGTGACTTGTTTCTTACTATTGTGTTGGTGCTTAGGGAAGACTTGGGTTCTATGCTTTTATCTCACACCAACAAACAGACCCACAGTGTTGGCCCTTTCGGAAATAACCTGCAAACAGGTTGCAATCTCACCCGTAACAGCTATGGCATGCCGCAGAATCAGGTTTCTGTAGGCAAAAGAGGGATATTATTGTACCTTTAGCCTTAACAAAGAATACCTATGTAATACAGAGCTTCGACATTCACTTAAATAGCTTCGCAGTTTAGATAAAAGACAGTTTCTTGCTTAACCCTTAACTGGGAATTCACAGCGAAGTCAATACTTAGCAATTTATCTTACTTTATCATTCATCTACTTATCAAATGCATAAAAACATAACAGAAACAAAATAACAAGGACCACCACAAAACAAGATATACGTGGTTCACCCCCAGTGTAGGGTCTACGTCCAGAGAACTGCGTTTATATTCAACACTTTACAAACACATAGTTATGATCTACACACTCAGCTACAGATCCTTTCAACAACCCAAAGCTGCACACTTAGCTACAGCACTTTCCTTCCAAAACCCTCTGTGCACTCAGCTGCAGAGGTCGTCCACGCACTCAGCTGGGACTTAACCTTAAACCCAAAAATATATCTTAACTTATTCGCATCAAATCATCATACATCAAAACCTTACAAACCTACTTTACATAAGTTCCTATTTATACAAGTGCACTATTACAATACCATGGGCTTAAACCATGGGCACCCAAAAACTATGGGTTTAAACCATGGGTCATTTACAAAAAGAGGGGCTTCGACCCAACCCCGAAGCCCCTAAGACTATTTTGAACCAAAACTCTGCTTACAAGCTTCGCACCAAAACCGTGGAGTTGCCAAAATTAAGAACCTTTAAGGTCTGAACCCCAATAGGCCCCTAAGACTCACCAGTGTCCCATCCCGGGACACTCTGTTGCTTTTCTGGGGAAAGAATATTGTTGGCGAAGATAGTAAATTAATTTTTGAGGCTGCGTATGATATCTTTGGTTGCTTGCTCTTTTTCCACTATCTCCTGCAAGGTTGTTGTAGATGCTTCGCTGGCCTTTTCCTATGCAAATGCATCATACTCCTTCAGGACTTTGAGCTAGTTGTCCACAAGAGTGCTCAACTCCAAGGCCTCATTAATAAGGGGTTGTATAGAGCTTACCAACAGTGTCTCTTTTCTTCTGCACACCTCAATTTCTTGCTGGAGTTCATTACTCTGCTTTACCTTAAGCATCTTCTGCATAGGAGGTAATGTCTTGATTTCCGCTTTGACTGCATCCAGCTCTGTCTGTCGCTGCTTGATGGTTTCTTGCAGCTTTTCCAATTCTAGGTTGTCTTGCAAGTTTTCCCAGGCCTCGACACTTTCGTCCAGCAGCTTTGCTGCACTGCTCACAAGATCTGAGATCTTCGTTGCTGAGGCTTGAATATCTCTGTGATGTTGTTCCCTGACTTCTGGGGGACTCTCAGGAATGATGCGAAGTTGAAGCTCTGCAATCTGAGCCTCATGTTCTACTTTCATTTTCTCTATCTCGCTTCGAGACTGTTGTGCATAGTCTTTCAGCTTGACAATTATTTGCTCCGGTTCTTCTTCAGCCTGCATGTCGAAGTTAGGGAGACTCCGACACGCCTCATCCAATGCTCGCGCTAGTGTAGCCCGCTTGTTTTATGCTTCCCTCTTCTTCTGTTCTGCTTCTTCCAACTGTGCTGCGAGGCTCTCACTCTACTTCGCGGTATTCTCTAACTGCATTTGTGAGTGGCTATCTCGTTCTTGGATCTCCTTCATGATTGCCAATTGACAAAGATGCAGCTCCACCATAGACAACTTGGTGTAATATATCCCAACTGTCATGCTCATCTGCGAGCAAGATGTTGTGTTAGTTATTATGAGGGATGCATTTGGTACTTGTCCTTTTTTATCTCTGGCTGGCCATTGTCTTGTATCTAGCTGCGCGCCTACTAGGGCACTGCTTGTTGCAGCGCCAGTTGCTGATCTCTCTGCTAACGCCTTAAGTTCTTCAATTCACTGCGCTATGCCAATGAGTGCATCAAGATGTGTAGCTGCAAACTCTACCCACTTGGTAGATAATATTTCCGTGGACTTCGTCAGAGACTGATCAAGCTCTTCAATCGTCAAAGTGAGCTCTTCAACGATATTCTTTCCCTTTGACACCCTCGCTTTCTTTCTGGGCTGAGGCTTAGTCACTTCCTCTGCCTCTGGAGGCTTGCGCTTATCTGGGCGATTAGGGTCTAAGATGGTCTTGACCAATTCTTCTTCTTTGTCATCACCTCCATCATCTCCACCTTGGTCACCTTCGCTCTGCTGCGACTCACTTTGTTCTTTGCTTTCTTCTGGTGGGTCACTCTGCGGCGCCTGACTAGGACCTGCGCCCACATCTATTATTGGAGGAACTGGTATGTTGGGCCTTGTTCCTGCATCCTTCATCCATTCAACTGGCCACTGCTTGACTACTACGAGGATGTCTTCCCAGTTCACTACGTATGGCAACTTCCAACATGCATGTTTATCATCTGCGCGAGCCTGGATGAAGACATTGTGCATGTCAGCCTTAAAGTTGGCCATTCCCGCATACTGAGAGAATAGCGCATTACTGAGCCGCGATGTTTTCAGGATCTCATATGAAATATTTAGGGCATAGAAGGTGAACACATAGTTCGTCATATGCTGTAAGGCTTTGTCCTGTGAAACCAAAAGAGATGCGTACCTTGCTGCGCCAGGCATGTGCGGAGGCACATCAACAAACTGTGCCTTGGTAGGTTCTCTCCATCCTACCAGTGCAATAAGCACTATCAACCATGAGTAATGAAAGGGTCTACCTTTCTCCTGTGCATCATGGACATCTTCAAGGAATTCTCGAGCAATATACTCTGCCCATTTGTAACTGTAGATTTCGGCACAGTTCACAGCAATACTGACAATCGGGGCAGGTACTTCATTCGGTCTACACTTTCGCATTAATTTTCATGATAGGAGCTCTACGGTGAAGTGAATTTTCTGGTGCCAAATTGTCTAGGTTTGATACCCTCGCTTTTCTTTCATCATGCCGAAGCGGTCCTTCATGTGCTGCGCCAGCTTCGTATCTTCGTGTTTTGAAACAAATTCAATCCCCGGATCAGGCCCTTCCTTCGGCAAGCCTATGATCCTATGAATTAGCTCTCCATTAATAGGAATTCTCTGGTTTCCTATCCATAGGTGCCCATCATGCACTAATGCTAATAGCTGCTTGACCACCACAGTAACTTGTGTGTTGTGACCAAAGTGGGGGACATTCAGCATCTTCAACAAGCCAGCTTGCTCTAAGCCAGCAGCCCATTGTTTCACTTCCAGTAACATCGCTTCAGTATCCGGATAGTGGAAAGAGTGCAAGTATTTCCCAGGTGCAAACTGCGGAAATTTCCCACGATCATTCGTATCGTGGTCTACATACTTGAGGCGGTCTATTTTCCTGTCATCGTTCCCACCAACTGCACACCCTGCGTCAGCGAAGGGGTGTGTAACGTGAACTTGGCTTTCCGCCGAGGTGGCTGAACTCCTGGTTGAACAGACGAAAGATATGGTGGACGTTGCGTTGCAACGTTCTCATCCTCACCGAAGTCTTTAAAACCTTCAGGTGGGAGCTCTGTCGAACCAAAAGGATTCATCTCAGGATCCTCCGGTGTCTTCCCTGATGGCTTGTGCCTGTCTTCGTTCCGCTTAGAGTGAACTTCTGGATTAAATTTATTTCTTGTTGACCGTGTCTGCATTGGTTGATTCGGCACTGTGTGAGTCTCTTCACAAGGTGTGGATGCAGTTGGATTGCTCATAAGGTTCTACAGACCCCTCTGTCTTAATTCTCTCAACAATTCCTAAACTTCGCGATCAGCTGACATGGACTCAACTCAAGAAAATGCGTAATGTGAAATTCACGGGTCTGGGTATCTTCTTATAGAATCCAACGACCAAATCTTCCATAACTGTGCATTAAAGACACCAAATCTGATAGAGCGGCTGTAGATCTTGTCCAAACGGTGCTAGATTTCCCAAAATCTCATCATTACAGGGAGTTAATACAGTTAACGTACCGGCACCGCCAAATCTGATTTTTTCCAACGGTTGAATTTTAAGCTTCAACACACCTTTCTTCTTCATCACAACCACTAACTTCAGCTTCGCCACAATAAGGACCTTCGACACAATATTGACCTTCGACACTTTGTAAATTTTTCAACAATCTGCTGAAGCTCTCTGAGAACAGCTTCATTATAGTCTAGTACCCAATTTCAACTGTTCTTGATACTTAGACTCTCCTTGTTATTACTTCTGATCAGGGGGTACAGGCCCATCTCTGTACTTCTTTAATCTACTTCCATTCACCATGGAGGGAAAAATTTCTCCATTCAATTTAGCTAACTGAACTGCACCACCATCAGTAACTTTCTGAACCATGTATGGTCCTTTCCAATGTGTCTTGAATTTATCTGGGAACTTCATGAATTTACTGTTGTACAAGAGCACAAGATCACCATTCTAAAAATGCTTCTTCTTAATGTGTCTATAATGCCATACTTTTTCTCTAGCTTTCTGTACTTGTTGCTGGAAACCTGCAATGAATCTGTCTTCTTCTAGTTCCAGTATCTTCACCAGCCTTTCATTCAACATAGCTGGATCATCCATCTCTATGAAGGTAGATATTCTGAGGCTAGGAACAATGTACTCCATGGGCATAACTGCTTCTTGTCCATATACTAGCCTAAAATGTGTGTGTCCTGTCAACTTCTTGCAAGTGGTTCTATAAGCCCATAGTACTGCTGGAATTCTAAGATCCCAATCATTTCTGTTAACATTGCAAACCTTTGTCAGAGCATGCTCAAGAATCTTGTTAAAGGCTTCAACAGTTCCATTTGCTTAAGGATGGTAAGCAGTACTCTTCTGATGATATACTTGAAATTCTTCGGTCAATGCTTCAATAGTCTTATTCAGAAAATGTGATCCTTGATCACTCATAAGAATTCTAGGACACCCAAATCTCGACAAGATATTATCAAATATGAACTTCGCAGATGTAGCAGTGCTACAGTCCTTCACTGGTTGATCTTCGGCCCAACGAGTAAGGTAATCAGTTGCTATAATAATGTATCTTGCTCCAGATTTCTTCGCAGGGGGATTGATTGGTCCAACAAAATCAATAGCCCACTTGTCAAATACTTGTAAAGTTACCTATGGAACCAGAGGCATCTCATCCCTCCTGGATGGTTTTCCTATCCTCTGACAGATATCGCAGTTGTGGCAATACTCTCTTGCATCCTTATGAATCGTAGGACACCACAATCCAGCTGTCAAAATCTTCTGTGCCATAGCTTTTCCTGCATAATGACCTCCTGCTGCTCCAGAATGTGCCTCAGCCAAAATCAATGGCTTCTCATGCCCCAGGACACATCTGTGCAGTATTTCATCTAGTCCCATCTTATATAGTTGTCCTGATATCAAAGTAAAGTCAGCTACTCTAACCACCAACTACTTCTTCTGTTGTGTTGTCATCTCAGAGGGTGCAAAACCTGTAGACAAGTACTGAACAATATCCTGAAAATAGTCATCAACCATATGGATGGCAAACAACTGGGTATCAGGAAGACCTTCGTCCAAACTACTGGTCTCTTCTCCTGACTCAAGCCTTGACAAGTGGTCAAGTCCCAGATTAAGTCTTCCTGGCTTAACGATGATCTCAAAGTCATACTCTTGAAACAAAATCAGCCATCTGCATATCCTTCCACCTAACACAGGCTTGTTAACCAAATACTTCAAAGCATAATGGTCAGTGAACATCTTAAAATGAGATCCTAACAAATAATGTCGAAACTTCTGCAAGGCATAAACCATAGCTAGACCTTCTCATTCTGTCGTAGTATAATTCTTTTCTGCTGTGGACAATTTTCTACTTGCAAAAGCAATAGGGTGATCAATATTACCTTTACCTAACTAAGCCAATACTGCACCTAGAGAAATGGAAGATGCATCAACATGAACATGAAACTCCTTACTCCAGTCAAGGAATACTAAGATAGGGGTAGTTACCATCTTTTCTTTCAAAATATCCAAGCTTTCGTGACATTCAGGTGTCCATTCGAGCTTAATATATTTCTTCAATTTTTTTTCCATAGGGGCTGTAATCTGAGCATACCCTTTAATGAATTTCCTGTAATATTCAGTATGACCAAGCATAGTACGAAGTTGCTTAATAGACTTCGGAGGTGGCAAGTTCACAATAATGGCTATCTTCACAGGATCC
This sequence comes from Pseudotsuga menziesii, assembly GCA_001517045.1. NCBI lineage: Eukaryota > Viridiplantae > Streptophyta > Pinopsida > Pinales > Pinaceae > Pseudotsuga > Pseudotsuga menziesii. The sequence continues at coordinate 497,421 of LPNX010047343.1, forward strand.
ACCATCAATCCTTGCTTGCATACAATGTGACCTAGAAGAATTCCAAAAGGTGCACAAAAGACACACTTCTTCAAGTTCAATGAAATCTGATGCTGTCTACACTTGTCCAACATAAGTCTTAAACTAGCTATATGATCCTTCAATAAGCCAAAGATAGTCCAATCATCAAAGTAAACTTCCAAGAACTTATGAATAAATTCCTTAAATGCAGATATGATTACTCTGGAAAACATAGCAGGTGCATTCTTCAATCCAAAGGGCATAATAGTATATTGAAAAGATCCCATTTCTATAGCGAAGGTTGTTTTATGTCGATCCTCTGGAGCAATTCTGATCTGATGGTAACCTGAAAATCCATTAGTGAAAGAATACACTTCTTGACCTCCGACATTGTCTAAAATTTCATTTGTAAAGGGAGAAGGAAAAGGATCATGTAAACAGGCATCATTCAGCTTCCTCATGTCAACACAGATTATGATTTGTCCCTTGGTCTTGTTTTCTTGTACCACCATAGGGATGACCCATTCGGACTCTTCGACAGGCTCAATAATTCCTGCAGTGAGCATCTTATCTAGCTCCATCCTGACTTTTTCTTTATACTTAGGATTCAGCCTATAAGGGCGTTGCTTCACTGGCTTCGCATCAGCTTTCAAAGGTATTTTTATCACTCCTATATCACCAAGTATAGCTTTCATTTCTAAGAACTTCATTGGAAATAAGTCCTGATACTCATGGAGAAGTTCAGTCACTTTGCTCACCATTTCTTCGTCCCAATAATCTCCAATAGTAGCATACTTAGGCATTTCTTCTGATCCAATGTTTACTTTCCTTGTCTTCAAGGGCTGAGTTACTTCATATGATTCGACTGCTGGTCCATGTACTTCACAATGTCCTTTTGACTTAGGAATATTAATGTTGTGCGGGTCATCATCTTCATCAATGGCGAGGTTATAGCATTCTACTGCATTAGCTTCTTGTTCCTTCCAATCAGGTTGGTACTCAGCTATTTCTTTATCATCAAACACCTTAGTATGGATCAACCTAATAGCTGCGTCCAAAGTAGGGAAAACCTCATTAATATAAAATGTGAGCACAAAACTATCAGCAAGGCTATCCCAACTTACAGTACCATGGTGAAGCTCCACCTCCACATATAAATTCCTTGCTATAGGTTCCAGAGTGTGTACAAACCTATGTACCCATTCTTCACATGGTACATGCTTCCATGCTTCATAACACTGCTCCAAATGTTCCTAAGGGCTAGTCTTACCATTAAATCTGCTTCGTACATCCTGAGGTTGATCTATGAATCTCAGGCAAAGAAACTTTTGACAAGCTCCCCAACTATGATATACTTTTTATGACCATTCCACCATCTGGCAGCTGTGGCTCTACATACTGAATCTAGAGTCTCCATTTTCTGTGAATCTGGTACTTGCTCTGAGAATTGTACAATAAAATCTTCTGGGTCTGTCAAGCCATCAAAAGTAGGTAAGACTCTTGTTTGTGAACCAATCCATTTGATAGACTTGGTAATTCTTGCACATCGATGTCCATTTATCTCATAAAGTCTAATCTGCCAATTCTCTAGACCTTCGTCTGAATCGGTCATGCAAGAACTGTCACACTCCCAATCCATTATACCTTCAGTAGTAGCGTTAACATAGTCTTCTTCTCTAGCTTTGATGTTGTAGATATGATCCAAAACATCCTGACTTCATCTCTAACTGGCTCTGTGTACCTTTCTCCTTGAGAAGGGTCCAACGGTACTATGACTCTCAAGCCTTTTCCTTCAAAATTCATCTATCTATTCTTAAGGTTGATTACTGCATAATTGTCTATTGCCCATTCAATTCCTAGCAAGGCTGGATAGGGGTTGCTATCATCAATTCTTTCAATGACTTCAAAGTTTGCTAAGGTGCTGACTCCATCAATATCCAGTGATACACTAGGGAATCTTCCCAAGGGCACAATCTTCTGCTGATTGGATAATCTCAGTTGTATAGGGGACCATTCAAGCGTAGGTTTTCCCATTTGTTCCCATATCTTATTAGTTAGGACATTCACTTCTGGGCCCAAGTCTAAAATGATATCAGTCATGTCATAATCTCCTATCTGAGCATGCAATCTCATTTCTCTTCCAGTCCTTCTAACTCTATTAACAGTTTTTCCTCTATCAGAGCTTCGCTAAGGTTCGCAAGATGCAATAACTTTCTGTAACTCATTCAAAGCATTCTGATTTCTTAATAGCTTCATACAACTCTGTAAAAATGATGTTAGTGTACTTACTTGATCCGGTGAAGCTTCTTGACACTGTAACTGCTGTTGATGTTTTTGCGTAGTTGCTACTGATGTTCTCGAATCAACAAAGTCTTTTTTAGCTTCCATAAATGTTCTTTTTTCTCTTCCAACATCGAAAGCTGGAATTTTCTCTGGGGTCTTGCAGACCCAAGCCTTGTCAGGTTGTTTCCCCTTATTCTGCACCTATGTCGTAGTTCCACTCCTTGTAACAATGTTAAGGGCTGGGACAGGTATTTTCTCTACAACAATCATATGAACATTCTCAGTAGGAGGGCCATTTATTTCTTGTATCTTGGCTATCAACTATGGGCATTGCTTAATCACATGATCAACTGCTCTACAATATCAACATGTCGTAGTTGGGTTCTAACAGTCTCTATATACATGTCCTGTCTGATTACAGTTATAGAAAATTACCTGGCCTTGACCTATTCCAGGCATACCACCACGACCACGACCTCTTAAATTACCTCGACCTGATGTACTACCATGGTAACCATATCCATCATTGCCTTGTGCATCGGGTTGTACCCTATAAGCATCATAGGTTCACTCTCTCATGAGGTCAAAGCTGCGACATTCATCTTCATTGTGTCCAACTGACTTACAGAACTTGCAGTAGGGATGCTTAGGTACTTGAACATATCTCTACAGCAGATAGCAATCTTCATGTCGATGTTGGCCAGTTGTTCTACAGATCTCACAATATAGGACATTATGGTTAAACGGGTTTGGTGCACTAGTATTCAGGTAATTTATTAATGCAGGACACTGTTCTTTATCGTGACCTTCTATCTTACATCGTGTACACCAAACCTCTTCTCGAATGGATTTCCCTTTTTTCATGTCACGAAGCTCCAAAGCCATTTCTGCTAACTGTGCCTGTATCTGGGCTATTCCAGAATTATCTCCAATAGGAGTTGTTTCAAGTTTCATAGCAATTTCCAACGCCTCTTGCTGATCAGCAACCTTCCATTGCATAAGTGGAGTCCTGATATGAGGAAATAGTGTTGTAATGAACCATTCTTTATGTTGTTCTGGTCCAATAATGAAACTAACTTGATCCAACATAACCTTGAATCTCTTATCAAAGTCCCAAACTAATTCACCTCGCTTCTGTTGAATTTCTTTCAGTTCAGTTATACATTGTGACTCAGATTTAGGCTTCTTGAATTCTTTGATCATTGCTTTTTTAAATCAGCCAAGATATAGTTTTGAGTACTAGAAAACTTCATAAACCAGGTCAAATCTCGGTCTCTGAAAGAGGTGACCAGCTGCGCTCTTCTTGTATTTTGATCCATAATATTCTTAGCATTCTAAACGGATTCGCATAAGAACCAAAACTGCTCTGGATCCTTTGATCTAGTTCCTTTAAAGACTGGGAGTTTGATATCATCATTTACATAGGCCATAGTGGATCGAGGGGGGGGAGGGGGAGGAGGAGGGGAAATACTGGTAATTGGAGGAAGGGAACTTTCTGATGTAGACTGACCTGCGACAGGACTACTCAGGCTAGGGTTACTTTCAGACTGCGACGGGTTCTAAGGGATAATAGATCTGCGCTGTGGAGTTATAGGAGGGTTTCCAACAAAAGGGTTTTCTTCAGATTCAGACTCTTCTGGACTTAATCGAGTATAATCGGTATTCTGGCCTAGGATATAGGATCCAAGAGTTCTCTTGTATCTTTTACCATTGCAAATCAACCCACTTTGCTCGTCGAAGTCACTTTCGCTTCCAAACATAGGTTAGTAGCAATAAATCTAGCAATCTTATTCGAGAAGCAATATGCCTTTCTCAGCCAAGAGCATTTTAATTTTCAGACTTAATGAATTTAGGTACTTACCCCTTGGTCCTTTGAAGAACTGTCTTTCGGCTTCAATGAAAGAAGTATGTGTGTCAATGGCAAACTCCATCACAAATGCTTCAAGGGTTCATGTTTTCTAGAAGTCAACAGCTCTCGATACCGCGTTGTTCACACTTTTCAACAGCTTAATTCTTTCTGGGGTCTAGTCAGGAGACTGATCTTCTTTGATGTTTGCATTTCTTTCTGTTAACCTGGATAACCACTGGTGCAATTATATGTGGATACTAGCAAAGAAAATTTCATAAATATCAGTAAAAATGTACCTTTGCAAGAAGTCGTCTGAGCTACAACGAGGATCCTTATTTTCTTGTTCAACAAATTTCAGATAGGTATCTTCAATCCAGTCACTGATTTCTTTTACTGAGGGCCTCCAAAACATATCCCTTCAGGTATGACGTAGATCCCTCTTGAAGCAGATACTGGTTCAACCGGCAACGGAACCAATTTGTTGGCACTTAGGGCAGACCTGGGTTCTATGCTTTTATCTCACACCAACAAACAGACCCATAGTGTTGGCCCTTTCGACAACAACCTGCGAACAGGTTGCAGTCTCACCTGAAACAGCTATGGGGTGCCACAGAATCAGGTTTCTGCAGGAAAAAGAGGGATATTACTGTACCTTTATCCTTAACAAAGAATACCTATGTAATACAGAGCTTCGACATTCACTTAAATAGCTTTGCAGTTTAGATAAAAGACAGTTTCTTGCTTAACCCTTAACTGGGAATTCACAGCGAAGTTAATACTTAGCAATTTATCTTACTTTATCATTCATCTACTTATCAAATGCATAAAAACATAATAGAAACAAAATAACAAGGACCACCACAACACAATATATACATGGTTCACCCCCAGTGTAGGGGCTATGTCCATAGAACTGCGTTTATATTCAACACTTTACAAACACACAGTTCTGATCTGCACACTCAGCTGCAGATCCTTTCAACAACCTGAAGCTGCGCACTTAGCTGCAGCACTTTCCTTCCAAAACCCTTTGCACACTCAGCTGTAGAGGTCGTCCACGCACTCAGCTGGGACTTAACCTTAAACCCAAAAATAGATCTTAACTTCTTTGCATCAAATCATCATACATCAAAACCTTAAAAACCTACTTTACATAAGTGCCTATTTATACAAGTGCATTATTACAATACCATGGGCTTAAACCATGGGTCATTTACAAAAATAGGGGCTTCGACCCAACCCCGAAGCCCCTAAGACTATTTTGAACCGCAACTCCGCTTACAAGCTTCGCACCAAAACCGTGAAGTTGCAAAAATTAAGGACCTTTAAGGTCCAAACCCCAACATGTTGGCGCGCTTGGAAGCTCAACTACGGGGAGGTTTTTGTTTGTATCCATGGCATCCAAATGCGCACGGATAATTGGGATCTTAGGGTAGTTCTGAGTTGGATGGCCTTGATGCTCACAGACAGCGCAAGGAAAGATCTACCGAGGTTCTGCAGTAGCTTTCACATTCTTTCCCCTGGCCCTTTTTGAGTGCAGTGGTTGGTTTTTGTGGGCCGAGTGGAGGATGAGGCTCGACCAAAATGGGTTGCACGGGTGTAAAGACTACCTGGGGCATTGATGGTTGAGTTGGTGGATCAAGATACCACATGGAAATTCCCAATGTAAAGTTGGGTAGGTTTAGGGTGGCCATTGTTGGCTTACTCATGACACTAGGAGGGGGAAAGATGAAGGGAATTGTATGGACTAGAGAGGATCCCAGATAAATCCCTGATGGTTGTATGTGGGCATGAGGTTGTGGTTGTGGCTGCACATAATGCTGTGGCTATGGATGATGTTGCGACTGCTATTGATGTTGCGACTACGGACGATGTTTTGGTTGCGGTTGGGGCTGAGGCTGTGGTTGTTGTTTGGGTGTAGCGGTGCTGGATGAGAGCATGCACAAGTCCACAGTCTTGTTTGGTGTCGGTGGTGGTGACACTAAGGGAAAAGGAGCCATCATGGTGGTATCGACAAACAACCTAGGGCCCACATTCAACAATGGGTAGGCTGGTATGTTGTCAACCATGGTGTTGATTGCGGGGACAACATTGGCGTGTGTGTTCGTCCCTTGCGGATCAATGGTGTTGATCGTAGGGATAACGTTGGCGGGTGTCGTTATTCCTTGCGGATTGTGATAAGTCAATTGGTCAACTATCACAATTTTCCCATCATGGGGGAACATCATGAGATGGAAGACAGTTGATGCGACAGCTCTCATTTCATACATATAACTTCTTCCGAGGAGAATTTTATAATCCAATTGAGCATTGACAACTTCTATGTCAATCAGAATTGTCTTCTTGGCTAATGTGATGGGGACGTGGGGGAGGATTCCTTGGGATTTAGTGGGATGGCCATCATAATCCCGCAGAGTTGTGGAGGATGGTTGAAGAATTGGGGATCCAAGTTTCTGCCAGACTAGGGTAGACATAACACACATGGATTCCCCCTCATCCATTATGCACCAGTGCATGACCAAATTTCAGATAGACATCGAGATTTGAAAAGCAGTCTTGGGAGGGTTCGGTTGTTGACTGCCTCCCTATGGTTGATTGTTGCCTTGGTTCTGAGGTCGGTTATTCCTAGCTTGCCCTTGTTGATTATTAGAGGCTAGCTGGTTGGGATGGTTTTGTTTTGTAAACACTTGTCCCAATGGAGTGGGTGGAGCAGGGGCGGTGGCTTGAACCGCTTGCACTGGTGGTGCACAGTAGATTTGGGTGGGTGGTAGTGCCACAAATGTGGGCATTTTCCCTGCGTATTGCTATGTTGGCCAAGACAAGGCCTGAGCCTACTGCGGTGGCGTATTTTGTGCATAAGAATTTGTGGCTTCGGACTAGGACATCATTCTTTCATAGTCCGGAGTTTGGTTTTGGTAGGCAACACTAGCATTGTTGCTTGGTTGGGGTGGTACTGCAGGTGGTGTTGGACAGTGTTGTGGTTGGTGAGAGACTGAGCCTATGATGCCATCTGTAGTATGGGATGCCCCCCGGTGCATCCCAATGGGAAGTGCCTGCATGGGGAGCACCTGGGATGACATTGTTAAGGTACCCAGACTGTGCATAAATCAGATCGATTAGCTAGGCTTTAAAGAAGGCTTCTTCTTCGAATTGGGGACGTTCGGATGCGACGTCCTTTGCTATAGGCGGGAGCAAGGTTTTGAGGAACCAATATAGGAATATCCTGTTGTCAAGTTGGATTTTACACAAAATATGGCATCACCGCCACTCATGGATGTGGTCGGTTATGTGGGTCGCAATGTTCTGGCGGCAAGATAACAAGATCTCCACCCCTTCGTCATATCTGACAGGGAGTTGGAAATATTGCAGGAACATGAAAGCCAGGGAGTTGAAATATGGGTACTTGGCTTGTGGTAGCTCAATGTACCATTTGGCTGCGGCACCTATGAGGGTACATTGGAACAGTCTTAGCCTGATCGAATCATCTACGATGTTGTTTGATGAGCACCATAGATGAAATGTCATGATGTGGTTTTGGGGGCACTCCCCTGCCTTCCCTTCAAACTTGGGAATATCTTAGGGTAGTTTGGTTGGCATGGGAGGCCAAAGAGTTTGATGGTGGATGGGTTCATTTGTTAACTGAGCCAAATCAGGCAAGTTGAGACGAGCCATGAAAGGAAAGTTTGACCCCAAGTTGATGTGAGATGGGGTAGCAATGGTGGTGGGGTTTGCAGGTGCATAATGCACCTAAATAGCTGGGGGTACTTGTGGTGCCATTGTATATGGGCCAGTGCCCCAAAGTGTGGTGGGAGGGACAGTGTGGGTGGAAGGGCCACTGCCCCCATCTATGACAGGGGGGGGGGGGCAGTGTAGGTGGAAGGGCCACTACCCCCATGTGTTGCAAGTGGGACAGCTTGGTTGGTCACTATGGATGGTGGTAGCTGACTTATCACAGTTTGCATAACCATGTTAGGGCCACCTGCAGGGTTGTTGGTGATAGTTTGTGGTGTGTACATGGGTCCACTAGCGATTTCTATGCCGAAAAATGGATCCATTTTTGCACCAGCCATGGGCCTTGATGGTGTAGTGTGCATGTCTGGTTTAGACTGATATGGGTCTAAATCTGAATCAGAGGCTGTGTGGACTTCTAATTGTGTGAGAGGTCGTAAAGAATGGTCTCGATGATGTCAGTTCAATGACCCGAATTGTGGTGGTTTGCCTCTTAGGCGTGACGAAGAGCATGAGGGATCAATTGTGTTAGATTTGTGTATGAAACTAGTGGAAATGATTCTTTGGACCCTGGTTTCAATGGTTTCCTATTTGCTGTAGGTGTTCACTCAGCCACCAAGACTGCTAGAAGACAATGCTTGGCTTTTTCCTCACGGGCGTTCTACTCAATCGATGGGGGTCGTTGCCTGTTTCGCTTGGAAATTCCTCTCAGCAGCTAGCTACTTTGGGGTTCACGTGGTACTCCTCACAATGAGTTTCTGGGCTGATCCCAAGTACTTCCCATGGTTAAGGAAGTCAGGGACTTATGTCCTCAAAGACTGTAGCTTTTTGACTTAGTGTAAATTTGTAAATTTTAGTGTCTCTCTCAACGTCATGAACTGATTTAGGTTGGTTTACGTGGTATGGTGTGTATGTATTTCTGTTTTTCTGTTATCTGGTGGCTGCAAATGGTTTATGAATATTCTATAGAGTTCATATCAATGTGGGTGAAAGTAGTAAATAAACAGAAATTTTGTAGACAGATACCATTTTTTACCCTGAATTGTGATAGCCTAACTAGGTGACTACCTTACACCTATATTCTTCTTCAACCAGGAGAAGGTGTTGGGCTCTCGACACAATGGGACTAAGCCTATCCATAGATCCATAGGTCACCTACTGGATGCAAGGTTGGTCAACAGGGAGGATGCTGAGCGCCATGAGAAGCTCTCCTTCTCTACCCCCTCTACCTTCCAAGTCACCCGTTTTTAGTGGTTTCGAACAATATTGGGTGAAGGGCCTATTACTATACGAGTTGTACCCTTCGTCTTATCCCATAATACCTCGAAGAGTGATGATTGGGTAGAGGAGGAAGGGTAAGCAAGATTGTTGATTTTAGGTAAGTTTTAGTCAAGCTATATTCATTAACCCATTAATTTTTTTAATTTACACTTTGTTTTGTACATGAAATTGTCATTAACATAAACAGAAACAGAAATAAAACAATTGTGCTTGACAAAGGCAGCTGAGCCGCACTGACAGTCCTTAGTTATTAAAAACCCATTTCTAAGTGACAAATTGCATGTTTCAGGTCAAATGTGGTGAGGGGGTCACCAAATTTTTCCAGAAACAGGCGAAGGAGTTGCTCAAATTTTGCAGACAGAAGCGGGTTGTCTTTTTGAAGGGGGTTGCACCTTTCAGGGGTAAAAGGGAAACCTGGTCGCACCTGTGAGGCCCAAATGAGCGACCTGGTCCCCTGTTTAGGCCCAATAAGTGTGACCCACTCTGGAAGGTGATATTTTCTGATATTGAGTCAGATCCGACTGACAATAACCTATACTATGGCCAAATGGACTCAGCTTTGCCTTATCGAGGCTCAATAGTAACAGAAACTGTCAATAAACAATATTTTAAACCAGATTTGACAAAAAAATTAACCTATGGCACAAACTGAAATAAAACTTAAAATTTTGAAAATAGACCCAAGGATCCTATGGGATCGACTTGGTATGGTCGCCAGTACTGTAGCAGGGATTTCTCCCTTACTACAGGGCAGGAATGGCTACCTTCCATCTATAAGATGGAAGGGTAGGTTCCTACAGGTGAAATGTAGTAAAATGGACAGAACCAAAATAAAGAATAGAAAGGAAGAAAAGAAATGGTTGGAAACCCCTCTGCAAACACTATTAGGGTTTAGCTCCAGCTACCTACAAACAACTATTAGAAACAAAATACCTACAAAAACATGTTAGAAACAAATATGCAAACAAAAATGGGTTAGGAAAAACTACAAAATTCTAAATCAAATGCAAGAAACAACATTGGTATACCTTCTCTTTGGGTGGAATGGGACACCATGCCCTGGCTTGGAGAAGCACCTCTCTCCAATGGGGGAGCTATGGCTCAATCGAGAATGGAGGAGAGGGAGTGTGGGTGGCTTGAGAGACAAAGGGTCTCAAGGCATCCATGGGTAGCATAACAATATGCAAGGGAGAACTGTTATGAGAGTGACCCCCATCCCTTTATTTATAGCTTTTTGGGGCTTTTTAGGGTTTTAAGCCCCTGGTTGGGGCTTTAGCTCCTTTTTGGGATTTTAGCCCCTTTCGCCCTATCTTTAGCTTGTTTTGGGGTTTTTAGCTCATTTGAGGGGTTTTAGCCCCTTTTTGGAGGCTTTAGCCCCTAGGAGAACTATTTAGGCTCTTTTTGGGGTTTTTAAGCCCTTTTTCTCATTCTCAAGCCTTTTTGATGGTGTGGGGGTCCAATGGGTGAAATGAGGGTCATGCATGGGTGTCCTTGGGTGGTGTAGGCTATGTAGAGCTGAGTGAGGGTTTTTTCAGGTTAATAGGACTGCTCTCAAGAAAGAACTAGGAGACATCAGCTACCTACAATCCCATCCAAAAGTCTGCCAGTTTTTCAGAGATACAGGATGCTATAGGTTTTGTGAAAAAGTTCAAGGGTCACACCAGCACCTGTAGATCAGCCTTCTTCCCCTTCTAAAAACACACATGCTAAAAGAAACCTAGACTTTATTGAAAAGGGAAAATAAATCCCAACACAAAGAGAAATCATTCTGAACTTTCCCTACTCAGACTCAGAAGAAGAGAGGGGGGAAGGGGCTGACCTAGCAGAGCAAGAAGACCTTCCTTCACTAACACCTAGGGAAGAGAAGGATGAACAAAGAGCAGAGACCTCTGCAAGAAAACCTAGATCTCAAAGAGCGAGCAAACTGCTAGAAGAAATACATGAACTAGATATTTTGGACAAAGAGATAAAGAGGAATAATCACATTTTGACCAAGAGGAATAAGAAGTTGCAAAATTTTGTCCTGGAGATGAGAGGGATGTATGTCCTACTAAAAAGGAGAAATATAAGGTACATGAAAGACAACACTAGGTTGTATAGGATGATCAAGCTTCTGAGGCTGCAGTTAAAGAATTCCATATCAAACCCTAACTCTCGTTTTACACTAGAAACCATAACTGAAGTAGCAGTAAGCCTTCAAAATAGGAAATCCAAGAGGCTGCTGACTTTCCAAACATTGGGAAAGCTGAAGAAATACCAGAATATCAATAGAAAAACTAAAAAGTATGAAGTTGGTAGGTGAATGACAAATTTTGCAAAAAACAGGGATTTCGGTGGCTTAGGCGGACGTAGAAGCAGTTCATTAGAAACCGAAAGTAGATTTTTCGGCAGCTAACAGACCCAAAATTTTGACTCCTTACCCACTGAAAGCAGAAAGAGGCACAGAAAGAAATTTTGGCATAAAGGACTAATTTTTGTAAATATACCTACCCTAGGGATGAAGTGTAAAGTTGGAGGTTGCTGAAATACGCCATCAGAGGAGGTATGTTCCAGTTTTGAGGATACATCAGAGAGGAAAGGATCACAAACCTTACCTGTTTTAGCAAACAGTGACTTATCTAGCAGAGGACTAGTTACAACTTTATCCCCAGCACTCACTGCAGTCATCAAAAGGTTCAAACAGTGAACGAGTATTACAGTTAGATAGACTACTAGTTAAATTACGGTTTCTGACCTAATTTTGCAAAAAACAATTATTTTATCTATTTTTAGTAAAACAGATCTAACTTTTAAGGATCTGGATATTTTTGTAAAGGCTATAAAGCCTAAGAATTATGTTTAAGCAAGGGTTAGACTTCGGGGACCTATAGACCATTACTATTATCAAGCTTCTCATATTGCTCATTACCAAATATAATCTCTTTTGCTATCATATGTTCAGCTTCCATTTCTTGTCTATTCTGTGCTTATGCATGAATGTGTTATTCAGGTTTATTCATGTTATTTGATGTCTAGTAGCTGTCATCCTATCTGCATGTTGATTATTTGAATTGCAAGTACTTTCCTTGTTATGATTAGCCATTTATATATAATTGTTTTATGTATGAATCTGCTAGCATGATAAGTTCTCCATCTCTGCACCATATTATCAAACCTCTGAACAGTAGTAGTTAGAATCCTTATCCTTGATTGAGTTTCATGCATGTCTTGAGAGTGTGAGGTCCTGTAGGTCACCTGACTTGATCCAATTAGAAAAACCATAAAAATATTTAAGTTACCAGGCATCCTCGAGCTACAACCTAGAGGATTTTCCTGGAGTGATAACAAATTGGTGTCATTTCCGAGGAAATGAGACTGAAGCTTGGCTTTCCTAGGGGATGACATAGATCCTGCTTTGATGATAGACAAAGTTTGGACACTATTCTGGTTGTAAACATCTATCTGGAAACTCCATTGGAATAGGGTGGATTCAAGAAGACCAAGTACCAGAGCAAACCCTCAAGGGCCACCAGCAACACCTATTTCAGATCCAGAAGAGATTCTAAGAAGAGCTAGGGCTTCACTAAGGCAGACCTCCAGTGCTGCAAAGGAAGTTATAGTAGGTATTTCAAGAGATATTCCTGCTATTATTTCTTCTGCTGAAACATTTAATTCTCAAGAATTTATAAATACATCAGAAAATTTTAGGGTTTGGGTATCTTCAAGCACTGCTGCTTGTGAAGATCCAATCCCTGGTGAGTCCACTGAGATAAATTTACCACCAACACTCTTTCAACCACCACCCACACCAGTAGTATCTTCTTCCACCCTTTCCATACCCATTTACAGCATGGCTGCCCCTCTGACCAAAATGGAAAGGATCCTGGTAGCTAGGTATGCCCCTCTAAATTTACCTAACCCCCTCTAAGCTATGCCTACTGGAGACTATCTCAAATACATGCCTAAATTTACTGGAGAGGGATATTTCATAGCTGAAGAACAACTGAAAGAATTCTATAGTTATGCTCAGAACATAAATATAGAACAAGAAGATGTGTGGACTAGGGTTTTTGTGCAAAGCCTAGATGGTCAGGCTAGGAAGTGGTTCAAATAATTTCCTGTTGGATCAGTAGCAGGCATTGAATCCCTAGATGAAATTTTTCTAAAGCATTGGGGAGAGAGGAGAGACCACCTCTATTATATCATCGAGTTTAGTAAATTGAAGAGGGAGAATGGTGAGTCTGTTTCTAACTTCACCAAAATGTTTAACAAGATGTTCAGTAAGATCCCTGCTGAGATCAAGCCCACTGATACCTCAGCTAAAATCACCTATTCCAATGCCTTTGATTCTAAGTTTTTCTTTCTACTCAGAGAAAGAATATCTGCTTCCTTGTCACGCATGCAGGATGCTGCCCTAGAGGTAGAATCCAACATCATTTCATCTCAGAAGGTCAAGGGTAAGATAGATACGAAGAAGCAGCCCACATATCCTCTTGGGGATTCTTCATCAGAGAACAAAATGGACAAAATGGCCAAAATGTTGGATAGTCAACTACTAAAATGTCCAGGCTAAAAGACCGAGGGAAAATTCCTGTGAGGGGTAAAGATCCAAATGACTTTTCTCCCAGAAACCCTAATTTTTTCCCTTACAGAAGAAATAATCCCCCATCTTAGATCATTCAAAGGGATAGGAATCAGGCTAAGGATCAAAGAATCAGAGCTCCCTTTCAGAATGATGTACTAGAAGAAGAACCAGACTTCACTCAAGAAGAAGGAGAGGCAGAAGACAACATCAACTGCATGGAGGATGAAGTTGATTACTCTTTCCTGACACAAGAATACTATGACGAAGCACTCATGAATGAGCAGATTATGGAAGAATCTCCATATCAGGTTGATGATTAGGAGGGGTATAATTTGAGATCTAGGCTTGTGGCTCCCCCTAAGAAAAATGTTGTTCCAGCAAAGTAGCCTACCACTTCAGCTAAAAGGATTGTTGTCCCACCTAAGAAGATGGCTGCCACTCCAAAACAACAGACAAGGCCATTGTAACCATCATCTCATGATCCTATTAAACTAAAAGCCACACCATAAGAGGTAAGAACTTCTAACAAGTCGTCCTATGCTTTCAACCTTGAGTCAGAAAATTAGAAGTTAAAGATCCCATTTCCCTTTATAGAATTGATGAATAATGAGGCTTTCAAGACATCCATATTGAAATCCCTTCATCCAAGGACTCCCCTAGATACTGACTTCGTGAACTTGCAAGATTATAATCCCACACTAATCCTAGGCCCTATGATTGAAGAGATGGATGAGTCTTGCCCACCTTTCTACATATCTCTGAATATCCATGATAAAATCCTTCATAATTTTTTTCCTGGACTAAAGAGACTCCATCAATCTAATTCCAAAATCCGTGATGGATGAGCTTGGCCTCAGCATTACAAAACCCTACCATGATTTGTTCTCCTTTGACTCTAGAAAGGTTAAGTGCTTGGGCCTCATCAAAGACCTTGTCATAAACCTCTCCTAGTTGCCTTCAAAAAGCATCATGATGGACATAGTGGTAGCTGATATCCCACTTATTTTCAGCCTCCTTTTATCTCACTCATGGAGTAAGAGGTTGGGTGGTGCCCTTCAAATGGACCTCACATACGCTACAATTCCAATGTTTGGAGGGGAGACCAATAGACTCTACAGAGAGAACCAGTTCACCTATATCATCAGTAATGCCAAGAACTCTGCAAACCATCCAATATATGCAGTAGACACAGACTTTGGGTCATGCATCCTACAGATAGATGACTCCCAACAGACATCCATACATCTTACAAATCCCATCTATCAGTAGTCTGAAGAAGTAACCACATCAATTTGGAGCATGTAATTTGATGGATCTAGTACTCAAGCCTCAGCAGGTGCAAGTGTAGTGTTGATCTCTCCATCAAAAGAGACTATTCATCATTTGTCTTATAAGCTTGATTTTAAAACCACTAACAATATAGCAGAATATGAAGCATTGATGTTAGGAGTGAAAGCTGCCAAGGAATTGCGAATCATGTGCATGAAAATCTTTGGAGATGCAGACCTTATTATATAGCAGGTCAACAACACCTTTCAAACGAAGAATGTTAGACTGAAGGCTTGCAGGGATGAGGTATGGAAACTCAAAGACTCCTTCATGTTTTTTGAATTGTCATATATACCTAGGGCTATGAATCACCTGGTTGATTCCCTTGTTGTCTCTGCAAGTCTGTTTGTTCCCCCTTTACCTCCTAGGCTCAACTATGATATTCAAGTCAAGTACAGACCTTCCCTACCAGATAATGTGAAATTTTGGAAGGTGTTTGAGAATGATGATGAGCTTAGTAAATTCCTCCATGTAGTAGATGTATTCTCTGATATGCATATAGAACAAGAAAACCTAAACATGGAAGAATCCTAGCAGCTCAAGTTGAAAGATAAAGTAGTTGATCATAATATTGTTCAGTTACCCAGCAATTATATACCTCAGTGTCTGGTACCCTTGGAAGAGCTATTTGATCATAATGATATCCCTCTCAAACCTGCCAAAAAGGAGCAAGACCCTGCTGTCCAAGAGCAAAACATAGGTAGCCAAAGTCATCCAAAACCTATAAATCTATCCACTGAGTTGACTCCTAATTAGAGGTCCAAATTTTGTGGCCTGATAAATAATTTGCTGATATCTTTGCCTGAGAATACAGTGACTTGAAAACCTATGACACTAATATCATCCAACATAGGATTCCCTTGGAGAAGGACACCATCCCTTTCAAACAGAAGCTGACATCTATCAGTCCTCTCCTACTATCTGTAATTGAAAAATAAATCCATAAGCTCCTCAAAGACAAAATCATAATTCCCCTCAGGTATTCCAAATGGATTGCAAACTTAGTGGTGGTAAGGAAGAATAACGGGGAGATTAGGTTATGTGTGGATTTCAGAAATATGAACAAATGCTCCAAGAAAGACAACTATCCACTACCCAAGATGGAACACCTATTGCAAAGATCCTTGGGGGCTAGTGTCATGTCATTCATGGATGGTTTCTATGGATAGAATCAAGTTGTTGTGCACCCCAATGACCAAGAGAAGACTGCTTTTACCACTCCCTAGGGCACTTTCATGTATGTGAAAATGCCATTTAGGCTAATGAATGTTGGGGCCACTTTTCAGAGAGCCATGGACCTAGATTTTGTAGGATTGAAAGACAAATTTGTGCTTATATACCTGAATGACCTCACTGTTTACTCTCACAGCCATGAAGAACATTTGCAACACTTGAGGAGGGTATTTATAAAATGTAGAAAATTTGGGATATCATTGAAACCGAAGAAGTCCCAATTTGGACTCAGTAAGGGGAAACTCCTAGGTCACATAGTCTCAGCTGTGAAGATTGATCATGTTAGAGTTGAAGAAATCCAGAAGTTGTCCATAGTTAGGTCAAAAAGGGATATTCAGTCATTTCTGGGTAAGATAAATTTTGTCAGGAGGTTCATCCCTAACTTTTCTGAGTTAGTGAAGCACATAACATCTATGTTGAAAAAGGATGCAGAAATCAAATGGACTGACCAAGCAAGAAGCTATTTTGAAGACATCAAGAATGCTATCATGGAAGCTTCCACTCTGATTAGTCCGAACTATACCAAGGGTTTCTACATCTTCTCCTTTGCATCCTATGACACAGTGGCAGCTGTACTATTACAAAAAGATGATGAAGGTCTTGATCACCCAATTGCATTTTTCAGCAAGACATTGAGGGATGCTGAACTGAAGTAAGATCCCATTGAAAAGTAGGCTTATGCTCTCAACAAGTCATTGAAAACTTTCAGGATTTACATTCTACATGCAAAATTCCTTTCCTATGTCCCTTCAGTTGTTGTAAAGAAGGTGCTGACTTAGCCTAACATTGATGGAAAGAGAGCTAAATGGATTTCCAAGCTTATCGAGTTTGACATAGAAGTAAATCCCACCAAGTTAGTGAAAGGCCAAGATCTGACCAAACTCATGGCTAAAGAAAACTGTGAACTTTTGGGGATGAATTTCACTTGTGTAAATTCAGCAAATTTGCAAAATAAAGTAGCAGTAGAAGTAGTTTAGGATCATAATGACATTCAACAAGTAGCTGACAACTTGTCCTCGTGTGAGTGGTACTCAGGTATTATTCATTTCCTACAAAAAATAGAAGTTCCTCCTGGTGTCACTCTAAATCAAGCATGAGATCTTAAACTGAAGTCTATTAAATTTTGTGTAATTGATAAATTGTTGTATTGGAAAGATCAGTCTGGTGTTTTGTTGAGATGTCTAGATAAAGAAGAGTCAGTTCAGGTCATGCATCAGTTTCATTTAAGCATGAAGCGAATAATTATTCGCTCATACAATAATATTCACCAGAAAACTTGGTAAATCAAATAAGCCATAATGTGTATATTGATGATAGATTACAAAGTGAGTGCCATATATATATATATATATATATTAATCGTAAATGCACTTTAGATACTATCCATGAAAGGATGCATCATTTTAGAATTGTTTACTAATAACTATTTATTAATTATTAATTATTAATTATTAATATCAATATGTATTAATATTAATAATTAATGTTGATTTTAATAGTTATTATTAATTATATAATAGTTATTATTAATTATATAATAGTTATTTAATTATTAGTTTATGTTCATTACATTGCCTTCCCCTTAAGGGAATCTTTGTCCTCAAAGATGTATTGGACATTAATGTCTCATTTATTTTAATCTGTCGTCTCGGAATTTTTTCCCTTTTGTATTTGCAACAATTGAGGAGATGAGCCGATACGAATTACGGATTCCCCAGGAGAATTGTCGCATCGTATCTGCTATGGTCCATCCCAGATCTATTTTTATCGGAGCTCTGAGATCTTTTTGTGGGACAATTCGTCTCAATTTTTGCTTGGTATGTCGATATTTTCTCATGTCCACATATGTCTTTTGTGAATATTCATTTTGACCCTGTCATTGGTCAAAATGACGATTATAATTAGGATGTCTATAAGGTGTAGGTGTTGTTTGTTGTTCTTTCTTTTGGACTACGGCGAGGGCTGTCTTCACTTTCTCGATTTGATTTTTGGATGCATTTTCCTAGATTGTGCTTCTTGGTTCTCCAGTAGATTGTTTATGATTCTGAATCATTTCGATTATTTCCTCTTGCGATTTTTTTTCAATTTCTAAATCCTTGATTTGATTCTGTAGTTCCTGATTACGATTATTTAGACACTGGTTTTCTTCTTGTTTTTCCAGTATTTTTCCTTCGAAGTCTTCACCGGAGTGTTCCTTCTTACTACTATTTGTTAATTTTTTTATTTTTGTAATCAGGGTTTTGTTATGATTTCTTAATCTAAAAATTTCTTCAGAACTGTTGAATATTGTTTTATTACTCTTTGCAATCTCCAACTTGTGTTCCTTTTTAGAGTCATTATTTTGTTGTTGAAGAACTTTTATCTGTCGTCGATATTGGTCGACCACTGATTCTTGATCTTCTACTTTCTGTCGTATGTGCGTCAGTTCTTCATCTCTGTCGTTAATGATTCTTTTCAAGCGTATTATTTCTGCTTCATAATCAATTATTTATTTCTTTATATCTTGATTTTTTTGTCTCTGATTGAAATCATTTTTGTCTTTTAATTTCTTAATTTTGGCCGACAATTTTTCTATATGATTGTTCTAAGCGGAAATTTTTATTTTTGTATCCTATGTAATTTAATCAATATTTTCGATTTCGCATTTATGCCCCGTAACTCCTCATTGTCTCTCTGATAATGCTTTAGCTTGGCTTTTAATTTCTCTATTTGTACTTGCAGACCACCTTCCATGGTCTTGACTCCTTCGATGATAGAAGGTCTTCCTTTCATTTCTTCTGCGATAGATAGCCTTCGAATTTTTCGACGATAAAGGGATTGGTCTTCTTTGTTAGGTTAAATAACCCTTTTTTTCCAAAAATAATTATTATAAATAATAATAAATATAATTTCTTTTTATAATAATAATTATTAATTAATTAATTAATAATTATATTAATGTTTTTATAAACTATATATATAGTTTAATATATAGCTTTTTTTAAATAATAATTAATTATTTTATAGTAAAAATATTTATTTTATTATTTTATATAATCAAACAAAAAATTGAACTATTATAAATATATTATAATAATTCAAATCAAAGTAAAACTGGTTGAAGCTGGAAAGCAAAACCATGTGTTTGTTTTACTTTAAAAGTAAAACCATGTGCTTGTTTTACTTTACCTTCTCTATTTTTTTACTTTCCTTTTCCTTTCTTTTGTCTTTTTACTTTTTTTTTCTTTTATCTTTTTTTACGTTTTTCTTTTTCTTTTGGACAATGTCCAATATTTTAGGGAAACCCTAAAACAAGGCTATAAGCCAAAAATCAGACAAGGTCTGAGAATTAAGGCCAAAGGTCGTATCAGCCAATGAGGCTCTGATACCACTTGAAGCGAATAATTAATCGCTCATACAATAAAATTCACCAGAAAACTTGGTAAATCAAATAATCCATAATGTGTATATTGATGATAGAATAGATAAGATGATGGATTACAAAGTGAGTGCCATATATATATATATATATATATTAATCGTAAAGGCGCTTTAGATACTATCCATGAAAGGATGCGTCGTTTTAGAATTGTTTACTAATAACTATTTATTAATTATTAATATTAATATGTATTAATATTAATAATTAATGTTGATTTTAATAGTTATTATTAATTATATAATAGTTATTTAATTATTATTTTATGTTCGTTACAAAGCACATGTGGAGGCCATCATTACTGGAAGACCACAGCCCACAAGATTATGAGGGCTGGGTACTATTGGCGTGTCCCTTTTTTTTATGTGTGTACCTTTGTGAGAGCCTGTGACAAGTGCCAAAGATTTATATGGAAGCAATAGCTCATATCCTTGCCCCTTAGACCTATTGTAGTGAATGGTCCTTTCCAGCAATGGGGTATTCATTTCATACGTAAAATTAATCCTTCATCGAATGGTCAACACAAATGGATCCTAGTAGCCACAAACTACTTCACCAAGTGGATAGAGGCAGTACCCACCAAGAATGCAACTCATCAGGTCATCATGAAGTTTTTATATGAGAACATATTTATCAAGTTTGGTTGCCTAGTAAGGCTAGTAACTGATAATGCACTAGATTTCAAAGCTAGGGCATTGGTTAACATGTGTGAGTCAATGGGCATTCAGCTGGTGAATTCCACGTCTTATTAACCTTAAGGAAATGGCTTGGCTGAGTCATCCAATAAAATCCTAGTCAGGATCATCAGAAAACTATTGGAGACAAATCAAAAAAGCTGGGATTCTAAGCCCCAGTTTGCTTTATGGGCTGATAGGGTAACTAACAAAAGATCTATAGGGACTTCTCCCTTCAAATTAGTTTATGGTACTAAGGCCATTTTTCCCATTCAGCTAATTTTGCCAATAGAAAAATTCTTCTAGGAGGAGAAAGATGAACCGAATGATATGGTAAGGAGGAGGATGGATTTGGTGGAGTTGCAGCAAGTCAGGAAACAAGTGATAGAAAATTCAGAATTGAATCAACAGAAGATCAAGATTATTTTTGACAAAAGGGAAAAGGTGGACAACTTTCAAGTTGGAGATTGGGTCCTAAAGTGGGATACGGTCAAGAAAGACAAGGGAAAGAATGGAAAGTTTGACTCTCTGTGGATAGTCCCTTTTGTGATAGCTCACATACAGCAGAACAACACCTTCAAGTTGAAAAATATGGAAGGAGAGGAGGTGTTTGATGGCCCAGTAAATAGGCGATTTCTGAAACTCTATTTTATCTGAGGCTTTGAGGCCTTGTTATTGTAAAATATTAGTTAGTAGGTTGTTTTTCCTTACAAAATAAGCTCCATGCCCAATGGAACAGTAGAATATAGGTTCAATTCTTATTTGTTTTTCAGGAAAGGAATTTTGGTCTGGGGTTCTTGGGACCTTACAGGAAGGTTCCCATCCCCAAATAGGAGCTAGATGTTATCTCCCAAAATAATTTTACTTTCAATAAGTTCACTCAAACAATTTATTTTTTGAAAAGATGAAGATTTCAAGTCATATTATGAAAGACATTGGGGTGACTAACAAAGTTGGGATATCTGATATTCTGTTATTTGATCAATTTTAATTTTTTAGCTTTTGGTGGCTTAAGCAAGATTTTCAAGAGCTCATTAGCCACTGAAAAGCCTATCTTTCAGCAGCCAATAGTTTAAATGCATGACTGGGTTATCCCCTGAAAGATTTCTCATTACATTATTCGTTAAAATTCTAGTAAAAGGACTTTCGATGGCTTAAGCGGGTTTTCCAACAGCTCATTAGCCACCAAAAAGCTTTGGTTTCGGTAGCTTAGAGAGCGTTTGCAGGAGAACATCAACCACTGAAAGCGAACAAAATACATTGGAGAAAAAGTGAGTTTTAGTGGCTTGGGCGAAAGCATGAGTAGTTCATTAGCCACCGAAAGCTTAGCTTTCAGTAGCTAACAAACAAAACCTTAGATGATCTTAACCACCGAAATCAAATGAAATACAATGTGGCAAAAAGGAAGTTTCGGCAGCTTGGGAAAACATGTTGGCAGCTCATTAGCCACCGAAATCCTAGCTTTTGGCAGCTAGCAAACAAAACCCCGATACTCTTAAACCACTGAAAAGGCAAGAAAAGGAAAATGGTTACCTAACTGTCAAATCAAACCCGTCATCACCAAACAGGTCATGATTTGGCATGATAAGCCACCGAAAGGATAGGGAAAAACTGCGGTAAGGCATAAATTAATGATTAAAGAGGTCGTTGCTGCTCTGACCTTACTAATGGGAATAAAAACCCTAATCTACCTCCATACGTACTATGGCCGCAGAAAAACCACCACTGAACGCCAAGTTCGAAATTAAAATGATTACTGAGTGGTATATTTCGTCGATATCACCAGCATCCATTATCATCTCACTCAAGCACTTACCAAGCAGTTAACCCCTTAAAATCAATGCCATATCTACAGTACATTCCTCCTTTGATTGCATGCATCCTTACCACTCGAGGCCTTCTCTGAAAAAATAGTCTGCTAACATCTTCCACAGAATTTGAATTTGATTTTTGCAGGTACTCAGAGGCACAATTCAAAAATGAAGAAGGGAGGGCCTTGTTATCAACCCACAATAGGCTTGCTCTCAGGCAAGAACTAGGAGACATCAGCTACCTACAATCCCATCCATAAGTCTACCAGTTTTTCAAAGATACAGGCTGCTATAGGTTTTGTGAAAAATTTCAAAGGTCACACCAGCACCTGTAGATCAGCCTTCTTCCCCTTCTAAAAACAAATAGGCTAAAAGAAACCTAGACTTTAGTGAAAAGGGAAAAGAAATCCCAACACAAAGAGAAAACATTCTGAACTTACCCTACTCAGACTCAGAAGAAGAGAGGGGGGAAGGGGCTGACCTAACAGAGCAATTGACATCAAAGCAAGAAGAGCTTCCTTCACCAACACCTAGGGAAGAGAAGGATGAACAAAGAGCAAATACCTCTGTAAGCAAACCTAGATCTCAAAGAGTGAGCAAACTGCTAGAATAAATACATGAACTAGAGATTTTGGACAGAGAGATAAAGAGGAACAATGACATTTTGACCAAGAGGAATAAGCAGTTGCAAAATTTTGTCTTGGAGATGAGAGGGATGTATGTCCTGCTAAAAAGGAGAAATCTAAGGTACATGAAATACAACATCGAGCTGTATAGGATGATTAGGCTTCTGAGGCTACAGTTAAAGAATTCTAGATCAAACCCTAGCTCTCGTTTTACACTAGAAACCCTAGCTGAAGTAGCAGTAAGCCTTCAGAATCCAGAGGCAATCCAAGAGGCTGCTGCCTTTCCAAACATTGGGCAAGCTGAAGAAATACTAGAATATCAATAGCAAAACTGAAAAGGATGAAGTTGGGAAGTGAATGACAAATTTTGCAAAAAAAGGGCTTTCAGTGGCTTAAGCGGACGCAGAAGAAGTTCATTAACCACCAAAAGTAGAGTTTTCGGCAGCTAACAGACCCGAAATTTTGACTCCTTAGCCATCAAAAGTAGAAAGAGGTGCAGAAAGAAATTTTGGCATAAAGGACCAATTTTGTGAAATATACCTAGCCCAAGGATGAAGTGTAAAGCTGGAGGTTGCTAAAATGTGCCATCAGAGGAGGTCTGTTCTAGTTTTGAGGATACATCAAAGAGGAAAGGGTCACAAACCCTACCTATTTTAGCAAACAGTGACTTATTTAGTAGAGGACCAGTTACAGCTTTATCCCCAATACTCACTGCAGTCATCAAAAGGTTCAAACAGAGAACGAGTATTACAGTTAGATAGACTAGTAGTTAAATTAGGGTTTCTGACCTAATTTTGCAAAAAACAATTATTTTATCTATTTTTAGTAAAACAGATCCAACTTTTCAGGATCTGGATATTTTTGTAAAGGCTATAAAGCCTAAGAATTATGTTTAAGCAAGGGTTCAACTTTGGGGACCTATATACCATTACTATTATCAATCTTCTCATATTGCTCATGACCTAATATAAGCTCTTTTGCTATCATATGTTCAGCTTCCATTTCTTGTCTATTCTGTGCTTATGCTTGAATGTGTTATTCTGGTTTATTCATGTTATTTGATGTCTGATAGCTGTCATCCTATCTGCATGTTGATTATTTGAATTGCAAGTACTTTCCTTGTTATGATTAGCCATTTATATATAATTGTTTTATGTATGAATCTGCTAGCATGATAAGTTCTCCATCTCTGCACCATATTATCAAACCTCTGAACAGTGGTAGTTAGAAGCCTTATCCTTGATTGAGTTTCATGCATGTCTTGAGAGTGTGAGATCCTATAGGTCACCTGACTTGATCCAGTTAGAAAAACCATAAAAACATTTAATTTATCAAGCATCCTCGACCTACAACCTGGAGGAGTTTCCTGGAGTGATAATAGGACCCACACAAGCTAAATTTTCTATGCCACATGGAATCCTCCTATTGTCATTTAGAATCCATAAGAAGCACAAGGGTCTTGGGATGAGTTGGAAGGTCAATATACCTTGCATGAATCAAATAATTTTGAATTGGAGTGGAAGAGTAACTCCCATGGAAGAGGAAGAGGCATTTTGGAGCTAGTGAGACACTTGGACTAGATTCCCTATCTCTATGACAACAATGATGAAGATGCTATGACACCTATGACACAAATCAGATATGAAGGCTTAAATCTGACATATATGACATGTCAGGGCTAAAAATATCTCCAATAGGGCGCCCAAGGGAGTTAGGGAAGCTAAGATGCTTCCACGTGTGATTTGGTGGAAGTGAGAGACTAGCAATTGTTTTACAAGTGCCATTCTTTGGAATCTCTTCCCAACTAGAGTTGGAATGCATATATTGGAAGGAATTCGACACATAGAGAGATTGGAAACTTTAGAAATTTAAATAACAAAGAATGAAGGAATATTTTGATCATCTGATAAATTTTCATTTGTGAAGAGAGAGAGCTATTCGATGACTAGTTTCTTGCCTTAAGCAATTTCGAGGGTGAAAGATTCCCATCCAAGTTTGTGTGTGGAGAGGCCATGTAGGTATTTCATGGATATTTAATGGATTCATAAGTTACAGGTGAAATCTACAGGGCATATTTTGGACACTTCAATATCAGCTTGTTATTTTATTTATTCCAAGTTTTCTCATCATATTCTTGCTCTATGGATTGCGGCCCATTTGGTGAGCTATTGATATCTTTCGGGGAGATTATAATGCCCCATTGTTTTATTTTCTTATGTAAATTATATTTATTTCAATTTCATAAGACTCTCAGGTCTAAATACCAAAATATATCATGTAAAAATGTTAAACAATGAAGAAACAGTGCCATTTCCCCACTACCTTGTTGTGAGCCAATGTAATGTTGATGGATTCGAATGGATAAGTAAAATACTAATGGTTTATGGATGAATCGAATATTATTGATGTATTATATTATTTTAATGTTCATTACATAATCATTTGGAGTCATTTTTTTGAGTTTCATAGGATTTGGAGAAGATTTCCTATCATTTCCCCCAAGGTTGAAACTAGTCTTTTTGCATCTAATTTAACGGAGTTATAGCATACATTAAAAGTTGAATGGTGATGCATATGAGTTAATTTTAATTTCCTTTATATTTCCCCTACTTACATTCAAAAATTCAATTTTTATTGAGTGCATTTGTAAATTCATTTTCATCATCTACCCCTCTGGGATTTGAACCACAAGTTGCTCGTAAAACTCCATACATTGACCAGATTTACAAAGTGAGTTGAAGGAGTCATTTGATGGTTTAAAGACACATTTAAACACCATTTTTATGTATTAACATAATTCATACACCTTATGGTACAATTCGAGATCATTTGGAGCTATTTGTAGCCATCTACCATTGGGGGTTTTAGCCTCAAAATTACTAGTAATATCCATGAGTTCTATTGGATACCTATTCGACCCTAAAACCACATATAATTCTGAAAATATAATTTACTTAATTTCTTATAACAGATCCAAGTTTCATACTAACCATTAGTGGAGGTTGTACAGTGTTTGGAAGAGATCTGTTCCAGGACCCAAGGGGGATTTCCACCTCCCAAATTTACTAGTCTTGACCTTAAAATTATTCCCTTGAAAATTGAATAATATGGTTGGGTATATCAGTTGATTATATTCTCTGATAGATGTGTTAATTTTCCCCATCACCCCTCATTACCTTCTTCACGAAGTTTGAAATTAATTGGAGGAGTTTGGAATCAGTTGTATCCATATACCTAGAGTTGAAACATGGTGAATCTAAGCACATTGGGAAAATTATTAACAAGGGACATTACATAAACTTTCTAGGAGTCTCTAAATCCCACACAAATCAAAAACTACTCAATTCTAAAAGCAACAAGCAAAGTGTATGAATAAGAATGATGAAAATTTAGGATTCTCACAGGATTGTCAAGGCGCCACAACTCGCTATATACCGCAAGGTCCAATAGTAAAAATCAATGAGGATTGGGACCATACCATTTCCTGAATACCCGACTACTTGGATAGTAGGTGCGTAGTAATCTCCCTGATTATTGTTCTCGATGCATTGTGATGCCAAGACGGTCAAATGGTTAACTCGATTGGTCACAGGAATCCTAACAGAGTCTCCCGATATACACTAGGTACATGGGATCTCAAATATGTAGTGGTGTTGTATATTGCACAATCATATGACAATATCCTTCTAATATACTACCAAGCACATGAAGTACTTCTCTATATACCCAAATTTACGTGAAAATCCATTCGATGTACCAATTGGTACGTGGAAGAACTACAATCCCTTGGGATGTAGTTCAGGAAAACAATGAAAAATGCCATGCTGAAAGATGTCAGAACATGTCTCTAACTTACACATAGTTACTAAATGATTGTAGTCCTAAGCTAGAATTAATTTTATCTTGTGTGGTTAAGTGGATGCATGATGTGTAGACAGAAAATGTAAAAAGAATGCAAATCCTAACTACATGACGATGAACATTTTTATTTCGATGAAGACTACCTAAGGTAAGGAGATACTTTTCCTTTTCAAACCAAAATGAACTTAAGCAGTAAGGAAAACAATAAATTCCTTCCTATAGTGCAATAACTCTTACTTTATGTAACAATCGGCCAAAAAGCACAATGAAATCAAAGATGTGACAAATCTAGAATAATGAAGCATTTCGATTTTCAATTGCGTGTATTAAAATGGAATTTGATAACTAAACTCTTTTCAAATCTATAAATAGAAAATAAGAGAATGTCTATACCACTCTAATCATTCAGAAATCCCCAAAAGAAAGACAACAAGCACCTAAACAACTCTAAGACACTCAAGAAATGCTCAAAATCTAACAAATGCAACCAAAAATCAATTATTAAGGGTGGAGGAAGGGTTTGGAGATTAGATCTAATGATCTGAATAGATCCAAAAATATCTGGTAATGTGCTTAGGGATGACAAGATTGAACCAACAGGTGGGGGATTGAAATTTCCCGCCACAACCAAGTCACTCACTTGACTAGTAAAACATCCATAATCAACAAAATAAAATCCAAACATCGAAAATGTTGGGTCTAGGTGCTCTATGACCATAATATACATCCTACAAATCACTATCCATCAGACCAAAATCCCAAAAAGGAGGAAATATCAACTGACACCCAAATTTTAAGGGGTTGGCACACCTTAGTACACTGCACCAGAGTGCTAGAGAGGGGTTGGCGCACCCTGTACACATGCAAAGAGTGCCAATGGTGCACTTACTACATAGGAAAAGAGTGACAGCCACATAGTGGCACTGCACAACCCAGGTGTGTCAGTCGAAAAACAAGTAGCAAAAAAACTATATCTCCTAAGGTAGAAATACAAGAGGTCTAATACTAATCCCAAAAAGAATCAAGGAGATCCAAGAAAATTTTTAATGACAAAATCCAAAGGTAGGAGGGTCTCAAGAGGCTAGAAAAAGGATTGATAGAAATACATGAAAGAAAGACAAATGAAATCAGATCTATGTTTTTCCCCATTATGGTCTCCCAATTTGTTATCAAATAAATATACTCAAGCAGACTTAAGCCATATATCCCTATTCCAAGTGGATCTAGAACAAATCAAGTACACAATACAACCTACTTTCCTATATCAATAGAGATGCAAGTTAAATAGATAGATCACTTACTCGAGGTCTTCAAATAATTTTCCTCTTTGTTGATCCAAGCTCCAAAACTTTCAGATCTCAAGCTACAAAACCCTGTAGAGTAAATGGAAACAAGAAAACAATACAAGCATATCTAGATATGAATTGATCTAATCTAACAGTTAAGGAAGAAATCTCTTAACATTATCAACACAATAATATTTATGGAAATAGTTTATATTATTGTAATCATAGGAAATACATAGAATTACATAGGGAAAGAACGTTACAACTTAAGCCTCAACGTTGCAATCTTCCATCCAACAATCTAAACCTAGCCTCCAAAGAATAATTATTTTCCTCCTAAAGTATGAGAATCCACCTCCCAAAGGATGAGTAGGGATCACTTAGTAATTTCCACTAGCATAAGAGTACTAGTCCTTCCTCCCTTCCCAATGGAGAGAGGGTTCATATTTATAAGGCTAAAGGGATAGAGTAGGTTGAAGATTAAGAGGAGAGGTCTAATGGATCCTCCTATTAGGTTAGGGAACTGAATTCCACCTCACCTAGAAGCTAGGGATGACCCTCCACCTCATCTAGCTTCGAGAAGGGCCTCGAAGCTTCATATTTTCCACTCTAAACAACACTGACGCACCTTGTAGTAGGAGATAGAGAGTCATAGGAGGGCTCGTGGACCTTACATGAAGGATAATATTGCTAATGGCACGCCCTGTCAAGGCCAAAAAAGTGCCAGCAAGGGCCTGGCACACCTTGCCTTAAGAGAAAGAGATCTAACCTACTTAAAGGAGGTAAAATGTTAGGAACAACCTCAAACTCAGTGCACTTTAGCTAAGGGAACTTTAGGGATTTAGGCACAAGGTTGACACATGGCTCATAATGATGATATTTCGTTGTAACATATGTCTTATGAAATGTTTCTAACCATGCAACTGGTGTATGTGACTTGTAGGAAAGGTCGTGTACAATCGCCTACAAGAAAAGGAGGATAAGACTTGTTCCAAATAACAAGTGATGACAGTTCAAGATTCACTCCAATAGATCTACATGAAGATGAACCTGAAGCTCCCAAGGTCAGAGACACGGTGATAGAAGAAAGAGCTTCAAAATAATATAAGAGAGTGGTAGATCCACCTTGAGAGATGAATACCACCTTGGGAACGAGAGATAACTCAAGATGAAGAAAATTATGACGAGACTTCCAACTAAAGTAAGAGGCATCACATACATTCTAGTTATGTGGAACAGTTTGTTAGGATTATTAATCCTCCCTTGTCCAAATTTGGTCATATGTCTAAATTGGGAGTCATGTCTAAATCGGGAGTCCATCCAGCCTATTTATAGTCATTAGCACCATTGGGTAAACTTGACCTAATTGGGGCACATGTTTCAGTTACCAAAGTGTGTGGAACACTAATTGAGGCTCACTGCCACTTATTGCACTTGATTGCATAAGTTTAGGAGTCTCCTAGATCAATCCCTACAATTTAGGAAGCAACTGGGAGTGCCGAAACCAACCAAGGTTAGTTCACTTCAGTTAATGACTAGTCAAGCCAATTTAGGAGTTAGTTACATTCAGTTCTAGCCCTCTACATTCAGTTAGCACTAGGTTTAATTGATTGCACACATGTGGGGCGCTTTTCTCACCTACCATAGTCAGTTAACCATTAGTCAACACTAAATGTAACACTTGGTTGTGTTTTAAAGCTCCTATGAACTATGGTTATGATTTAGACAAGGACAGTTAACTACTGGGTCCTCCGATAGTGATTTAGACAAAGTCTTGGTTACCTACAGTCAAGTAGAGTCTAATCAATTCGAACTTCCTCATGTGGATTCGAATTGCTTGTGGCTATTAAATCCATTTTACATTATTGTAATTATCATCTGAATTAATTTTTTGATTAATGAAAGCATTCACAGCTGCAAGCCTTTTGCATTGTTTCATTCTTCAATTGCTGAGTAAATTGTGAGATCTTCTTTGTGAGTTGTGTATTTGTCTACAGATCTATATGCTCAAATTTACATGGTATCAGAGCCTCGGTGGACAAGACTCCTCTCCTCCTCGGATCTCCAACCGGATCATTTTGTTTGTTTGATTGTGTGACAGGTTATCAGCTTCTCTTACATCATTTGCTACAAGCAGCCTCTACTTCTCATTACATTCGCTACAGTAGCTCAGTTCTTCCTATTACTTCGAAATGGCTCATCAAATAGAGCCTCTCACTCCCTTCAACTATCACCAGTGGAAGGATGACATGAAAGTATTGATCCATACCAAGCATCTCTTCAGACTCATAGAAGAAACAGAGGAAGAGCCAGAATCAGATAAAGACAAAGCTAAGTACATGAACAAGCTTGATGAAGCCATTAGACTCGTGCAATTCTTAGTCTCTAGGGATCGTCAATTTCACATCCAAGACTTGGACACTCCCAAGGAGGTTTGGGACAATCTTGCTTCCTTGTTTGATAAGCATGATGAGATGAGGATCCATCAGCTAGAAAATGATATGATTACTCTCAATCCATCAGATTTCGAATCTCTAAATGAATTCTTCTCAAAGTTCAAGAACCTGATATATCAGTTGAATCAATGCAAAGTGAAGAAGGATGAAGATCAGCTCATCCTTGCTATTCTCACAAAGCTCAATTCAGACTACTCAGTATTTGTATCCACCTTCCAAACGGTAAGGCTCACTACTCCAAATTGGAAGATGCCCACTCTTAATGCTTTAATTCAATCTCTTATTTCTGAGAATGATAAATTGATCCAAATGGGGATCATTCGATCTCCCAAAGATCTAGCTCTTGTTGCAAGAGGAGATAAGGTAGTGAATGACAGAGGGAAGCAAAGAGATGAGTCTGAACAATCAAAAGAACCTTCAGGTTCGAAGAGAAGCAAGAAGAATGGCAAAGGTAAGGTCCTCTGCCCTTACTGTGGAAGGGGCTTCCATTCAAAAAGCTCCTGTATGAGAAGACAACTTGATGAAATGGCACTTCTTTTGAAAAGGCACAACATTTCTGTACCTGCTAGCGTAAGGAAGGAAGAGTCTGAAGAAGAATAAGAAGAATACCCAAGGAAAGGACATGCACTGAAAGCTTGCTGCACATCAACACCTGCCTTCCTCATTGATTCTGGAGCTTCCAACCATATGGCTGCATCCATAGAATCATTCTCTTCTTTTCAGTCCTTTGATGGTCCTAGTATTCAGATGGGAAATAACAGTAAAATCCAAACCAAAGGGAAGGTCTCTATCCAACTTGAACATGGAAGGTTCAAAGATGTGTTGTTTGTTCCCTCCCTGACTTCAAACCTATTATCTGTCTATCAGATGACCCATACTGGATCTCCAAAGTGAGTGATATTTGGTCCTAACTCAGTGGAGATCACAGATATCTCTACTGGGAGCATCATAGAAAAGGGTATTGTGAATCATGCTTCAAGAGCATATGAGTTCTCACATTTCATGCCTCCTTCAGAACCAGTGCACTCTCAGCAGCCACCTACAAGGGAAGGTAAAACCATTGCATCTACTTCTTTTACAGCTTCTACTAGTATTGCAGATCCATCTATATCAGTTTATGACATTAAGATTCAGGGTGACTCAGATCTAGATTCAGTCCCTACTTCCAAACTGGAAGCTAGGAAGATGACTGGAAACTCAAGTGACACTCAGAAAGGAAAGACTCTTGCGCTATGTCATACTATTTTTCCTCCTTCAGAGAGATGTAATAGACTTCCTATAAGATGCAATATGGCAAGGGATCAGTCTTACTGCATTCAGAAGAATGGATATGATCATACACTTCTTCATTCAGCAAGAGACAAACGTTACATTCCTCCTTCCTTCCATGATCAGTTTTGGAGAAAAAGGAGAAGTCTACATTCCAGGCCCCAGAATACCTGTGCACAGCACACCATGCATGCTGCTTCCCTACCTCATAGAGATGAAGATTGCAGCAACATATTTTCAAGTTTTTCAAACTTGAGACCTGATTCTACCTGCTTAGATAGAAGGAGGGATTTTTTCCCATGTGGTTTTTGACCTAGCTTCTTATATTGAGCAGTTACTTTATTTTACTTGATGTAATGGGTGACCTATGGTCTTAGTTACCAGGGCCCACAGTTTGTCCAAGTTAGCATTCAGGGGGGGGTGTTAGGATTATTAATCCTCCCTTGTCCAAATTTGGTCATATGTCTAAATCGGGAGTCATGTCTAAATCGGGAGTCCATCCAGTCTATTTATATTCATTAGCACCATTGGGTAAACTTGACCTAATTGGGGCACATGTTTCAGTTACCAAAGTGTGGGGAACACTAATTGAGGCTCATTTCCACTTATTGCACTTGATTGCATAAGTTTAGGAGTCTCCTAGATCAATCCCTACAATTTAGGAAGCAACTAGGAGTGCCGAAACCAACCAAGGTCAGTTCACTTCAGTTAATGACTAGTCAAGCCAAGTTAGCAGTCAGTTACATTCAGTTCTAGCCCTCTACATTCAGTTAGCGCTAGGTTTAATTGATTGCACACATGTGGGGATCTTTTCTCACCTACCACAGTCAGTTAACCATTAGTCAACACTAAATGTAACACTTGGTTGTGTTTTAAAGCTCCTATGAACTCCGGTTATGATTTAGACAAGGACAGTTAACTACTGGGTCCTCCAATAGTGATTTAGACAAAGTCTTGGTTACCTACAGTCAAGTAGAGTCTAATCAATTCGAACTTCCTCATTTGGATTCGAATTGCTTGTGGATATTAAAGCCATTTTACATTATTGTAATTATCATCTGAATTATTTTTTTGATTAATGAAAGCATTCATAGCTGCAAGCCTTTTGCACTGTTTCATTCTTCAATTGCTGAGTAAATTTTGAGATCTTCTTTGTGAGTTGTGTATTTGTCTACAGATCTGTATGCTCAAATTTACATAGTTGAGTGACATCATTGATGCAAACCCTTCCAGCTATGGAAGAATCTATGATCAAAGATTAATGATGAGCAAGTTATTGATGTGTTTACCAAACCTCTATCTCAATTAAAGTTTGAATACTTTTTGTGACAAGCTTGGTGTAGTCCCAAAATACTTTCCTCGCAAGGAATAACAATGATGATGATGTAGACTTTCCTCGTAAGGAGGAACAATGATGTTGATGCTGGACACCTTCCTCGTAAGGAGGAACAGTGATGTTAATACTGAAAAATTTCCTCGAAGGGAGGAATAATGATGATAATACTAAAGAATTTCCTCATAAGGAGGAACACTGATTGTAATACTGAAGAATTTCCTAGAAGGGAGGAATAGTGATGATAATACTGAATACTTTCCTCGTAGGGAGGAATAGTGATGTTAATACTAAAGACTTTCCTTGAAGGAAGGAATAATGATGATAATACTGAATACTTTCCTCATAGGGAGGAATAGTGGTGATGATATAGAATCTCCTTGCAAGGAGGAATGATAAATATATAGACCTTCCTCAGAAATCTGGAACATGTCAAAGATATGGACTCTCTTCAAAAAGGAGGAACAAGTCGAAGATATGTACTCCCCTCGAAAAGGAATAACAGGTCAAAGATATGAACCCTCCTCTGAAAAAGGGGGAGTAGTTTGATGATATGGATCCTCCCTAGAAAGGAGGAGTGATGATGAGACTATCATTGATGATGGGATGGCAGTGATGCTCTAGTACAAAAGAGGCCAAGTGCGCCTGCAAATGCTGATGAGGTATGACATGTACTTGTGGACGATAGTATATTATTTTAAGGATGGTATTGCGTACAATAACACTCTTATCTTGAGAGTGGTCCTTACTAGTTGAGGATGTTTCTATAGATGATGCTCTCACATGGAGAGTGTACCTACATTCATTTGTAGATGTCATAGAATAACACTCACTTGGGAGTGGTCCTAGATTTGAAGTTGAGGATGCTCTACGATGAGTCCTTACGGATGACAGGTCCTGCATTCATGTGTGGAAGATATCTGCAATTGCAAATGATACTATTTCATGGAGAGTGTTCCTACATTCACTTGTAGATGTCGTAGAATAACATTCGCTTGGGAGTGGTCCTAGATTTGAAGCTGGGGACTCTCTACAATGAGTCCTTACAGATGGAAGGTCTTGCATTCACATGTGGATGAGATCTGCAGTAGCAAACGATACTCTCGCATGGAGAGTTTTCCTACATTCATATGTATATGTTGTAGTATAACACTTCCTTGGAATGGTCCTAACATTAGCAAGCTGAGGATGGTCTACGTTGAGTCTTTCATTTAGTTGAAAATGATAGGTCCTGCATTCAGTTGTAGATGAGATCTACATTCAGTTGTAGACAATATGGTCCTACATTCATTTGCGGATGATCCAGTTGGTTGATTCTATGGACCCTCCTCATTAAGGGGGATTAGGCTGATGATTATTACATCATCGTTAGACCTATGTCCTAAGTGATAGGGATTGCTCATCCCGCAAAGAGATCATGTGCACTGCAGGTAGTGTTGCGACAAAGGATTAAGAAGATCGAAGTGCTTCTGCAAAGGATCGAGAATATCGAAGTGCTACTACAAAGGATCGATAAGATCAAATTACTGCTATAGGATCAAGAATATCGAAGTGTTTTTTCAGAGGATTGAGAAGATCAAAGTGTTGCTGCAAAGGATCGAGAAAATCAAAGTGTTGCTGCAAAGGATCAAGAGATTGAAATGATGCAAGAAGAAGATCAAAGTGTTTCTCCAAAGGATCAAGTGATCGAGTGTTGCATAATATCAAAGATAAATAATCGATGATGTAGAAGATGATGTTCTAGTACAGAAGATGTTTTTGTAACTTTTCAAGATACTGATGATTGTTGAAAAATTCCTATGACGTATAGATGTATCACCTTAATGATGTTGTAGATTTTCTCTCTCTCGTTACTCCTATAGTTGGTGATGATGTTTTTAGTAGAATACCCTTCTTGTTAAGGGGGAGTGTTGAAATATTGTAACTTCAAAGGATATTCTAAATGTATTTTACTGATGCACCCCAAGGGAGATGTATTATTCCTCTGTCGGGATGTTACTATTGTATTTGGTCATCATATAGAGTCATGAGGTAAATACTCCATTGTAAGTCAATTCAATAGTACCCTAATGAATATAATATAATATTGTTTTGAGTCTTCCTAGGTGAATTCAGCCCAGTAAGTCAAGTGGGGCCAACTTGTTAGGTTAAAAGTCAAGTGACAGAAAGAGTATAAATAGAGGAGTTGTGTTCCTCATTTGAACACACACTTGTGTATAGTGCATGGGAGATATATATATATATATATATATATATATATATATATATATATGTTGGGAGAAGGCACACCTGTATGGGGTCTTGTCTTGTACTTTTGATACATCTATATAGAGGAATTTTTTCTTGGTTTTCTTCCCCATGAGGGTTTCCGAAGATAAATATTTGTCTTCTTTTGTGTGGTTGTGCTTTTCTATCTTTCAATGATCCTTTTTCTTATGGTTATGTTGTTATGATGCTAAATTTTATTATATCTGGTATAACCATTAAAAACTTAACACATAGTCTAGTGTACCATCTAGGTACCTCATTGTTGGAGCAGGACCCCGCAGCTACAGAAGAAGCTGCTAATTTTGGCGGAAAGAGAGAAGTTTAGCAGAAAAAGTACAGGGCAGAGCTACGACGGTGTATCACGTTTCCAGCTGGAGAGCAGAGCCGAAAACCACGACTTTTGGGATAGAAAAGTCAAGGAGACAACGGTACCAGAGCGGCTGGGAGAAGAAAGCTCAACCACTGCATTGAAGGCAACGGCAGAAGACAGGAGGGCTCAGCGACCCTCATAAAGAAGAAGGAGCAACGAGGCTCAAGCATTGAAGGTGAAGGACAGAAGGAGAAGCGGTGCATAGTACCCATGGTCAGTACCGAGAAGCATGGAAGACTGCAGAGAGCTGCGGTGTGACGGGAAGCGGCTACCTCAAGGACAGAGAGGACCGACTGTCACTGTTTAGGGTATGGGTTTACTGTTGGGACAGGCCCACAGTGTTGTAATGGCGCGACCTTCGGGCTGCCTATAAAATCTTGCATTTTTGTATTGTAAAGGGTTGGTTGGGTAGCTAATCAATCAGTAGATAGTCGATCAGTTGATAGTCTTGTAGATTCAGAAATCAGTCAGACAGACTGCGTTGTAACGATCCAAACACAAAGCTGTCTGTGAGTCATTTTGAGTCTGTAGGTAGTCATTTGCAGAGAGAGAATTGAGAGGGAAGATATATATAGAGAAGATCAGAGATCTAGGAGAAACTTTGCGCTGCAAGGGCAGAGCAACAAACTGTGCCAACTTCCCTCAAAAGATATAATAGAAGCACAGTTTGGTGGACGTAGCTCCCAGCCCGGGGGTGAACCACGTTAAATCTGCGTGTTATGTGTTGAATGGATGTGATTGTATTTTCTTATTGTTACTAGTTATTATGCATGTAATGATAGTAGCAGTAGACGAATGTATGTGTTGTTTCGTTCATAATATTGCAAAAGACTAAGGATAGATCGAAGTATTGCAGTAGGTTGTTTAAGGATTATTTCACGTTTGTCACTAATTACCAGTTATTCATAATAGACTCATGAAAAGCAGAGTGTCACACATTGGCGCAATCAACGTTAAGAGCGTAAAGTCGCAGTGGTAAGGTATCGCAGAGAAGCGATATCGCATCGGCAGAGGAGCTGCGATGCGAGATACTGCGAGCTGAGGGCTTAGCGTTGAGGAGAGGATAGGTGTTCCACGGTGCGCAGAGAAGTGGTAAGGAGTGGGAAGCTGCGAGTAAGTGGAATTTGTGCGACGCGAGAGGAATCAGAACAACCGGTGCGGAGTTGAGCATCGCTCAGGTGAAAGTGCTGCGAGTAGAAGGGGACGTGCGATGCGCAGAGCTAGTTGACTTAGTGGCGCACAGGAGAAAAGGGGAAAGAACTAGGATGAACAGAACCTGGTCCAAGACACTTGAGTCTTGTCCAACCCATTAGATTCACTTTGGGTGAGACTTCAGATCGCTTTGCGGTCTGTTGCCGAAAGGGCCA
>LPNX010047366.1:0-14719 GCA_001517045.1 Pseudotsuga menziesii
CTCTCTCCCCCTCTATATATCTCTCTCTCACCCTCCCTCCCTCCCTCTCTCTCTCCATCCTTGTCTCTCTCTCTCTCCCTCTCCCTCTATCCCCCTCACTCAATCCACCTCTTTCTTCCCTTCACTATCTCTCCCTCCCTCTCCCTCCCTCTTTCACTCTACTCGCTCTTTATTTATCCCTCTCTCTCTCCCCTCTCCCTCTCTCCTCCCCTATATCTCTCTCTCCCTCTCTCCCTCACCCTATATCTCTCTCTGTCTCTCTCTCTCCCTCTCTTTCTCCCTTTCCATTGCTCTCTCCCTTGCTCTCTCTCTCTTTCTTCCCCTCTCACTCCATCACTCTCCCCACCTCCTCTAGCCCTCTCTCTCTACCCTCTCACTTTGTCCATCCATCCCTCTCTCTCTATCCCTTCATCTATCTTCATCTCTCTCTCTCTCTCTCACACACACACCCTCCCCTCTCCAACCCTTTCTCCCTTTCTCTCCCTCTTCCACCCTCTCTCTCCCTCGCCCGCCTCTGTATAGCTCTCTCCCCCTCCTAAAACAAGTGCATGGACTATGGCCCATGAACATAAAAAAATCACTATAAAACTATATCAAAACCATGATTTCTAGCCACGAGTTGAGATTTTGGGAGTTGGACGTATAGAACAATGCGACTTTGCACAAAGAACAAGACATGGTATATGCATAGATACTGAGGTGCAAAGGCCATTGATGGGACATAGCCTTAGGAAAAATTCATAAAATTTGTATTATTTGATCTTATTTATAGGTAGATTGTCTCATTTTACATGCTAGAGGAGGCCTGAGGCACATATAGTCAACTATATACTCATTTTTCTAAGAATTTCATGAGTTGAGTGGTGTCATTTATTTATTTTTATGTCTAAAATAGAATAGAGGTATTCCAAGAACACCCATTTGAAGTGGCCTGGAGATGTAGCCCAAGAGCGGTGAACTCTGCTGTAATGTCCCCCAAGTTATCTCGTTGCGTAATGAGGAAAAATGGGGTAAAATTTTTTCTTGTTTCTTTCATTTATTAAAGCTTTACACTCTCCAAGTAATGTGCTTCCTAATTAGGAGTCTACAAAAATATACTTAGTAACTTTTCCATTCAACAAAATTTTATAGTGCATTCATACTAACATCATCATAAACAAATTAAACATGCACAACATAAAAGTACAAAGGACGAGACAACCAGAGACAACCATATTCACGTGGTTCACCTCGTCTATGAGGCTACATCCACAAATTTGCTTTCTTTTATTTCTTATGGGAGAGTAATTACAATGTCATGGTGCATACACCTTCATGGCTAGTTCACCTTGTCTAAAGTCTCCTCAGAGAGACGTTTGCAACTCGAAATTGCCTTCTTTATTACAACTCATAATAATGATGAAATTTGGATTTAAATCAACATCTCCTGACTGAATCACACCTTTTTAAGGTATGCTCTGTTGTAGTAAAATATCAAAAACTAAAAAGTAAATAGCACATTCAAAATAAAACCCTAAACTTAAGATTGCCAGAACAGAGGGCATAGATGCTATTGCAACGTCTGCCATTCCATTATCTACATTTTAACCTTAGTTTAAATACTTTATGATACAAGAGATAAAAATTATGTGGTCAATGGTCTGTGCGACCCTTTTCGGCAATTATACCAAACAAATCTCCAGCCCACATCAAACACAACAAAATCAGTCGTTTTCCATATCAGCCTTCAAACAGAAAACAACTTTGTACATTAGAAAATTGTCAGATCTCTATAATATTGAAAATGCAATTAAACATATCCAGAATACCTCAAATCGCTCGCATCAAAATAGCAGAGGTCTTAATTAACACGTTATTCAAACTATAAGCAGATCGGTATCACAAACAAAGTTTAACTAAGAACATCCAAGGCATTCATCAATGGAAAGGAACAGATTCATAAAAATCAAACTCCGGATTGAAACCCCTTTTTCTATAATCACGCGCAAGCGACATAGTAAGAAAATAAGGAAATAACTCTCTAACTCTAGATCGATTTGTTGCTCACGCAGAGATCCTAAAAGAATCAAATTGCCGCATCCGATTCGGCTTCCATCCTGGAAAAATCATGCTATAAAGACACATAGTCTATAAAGAATACAATCCAGCCTTCAAAATGATTTTCTTTCTAGGAAATCAAGGTGCAAATAACTAGAGATTATAAAAACATAAAAATCAAGCCTTCAACCGATTTCTTTCCTGGAAATCGTGGTATAAAAACACATAGGTTATAAGCAATAAAAAAAAGAAACCTTCAACCAATTTCCTTTTCTGGGAATCATGGGCATAGAAGGTAAGGAATCAAGCATAGATTCAGACCATTGCGCTTTTCACGTTATCCAGATTTCCCTGGTGTAGTAACCCTTAATGGTAATACTTGACAATTGGTAATTCATAGTATATATCTGCTATTCAGGTGTAATCATGTCCCTGAAATAATCACCAGTAAATCATATACCAGCCAATCCAGATAAATGGCATGTTCATTAATATCTAACCCATGAAGCTTATGTGTCATTGATATGTATTTCCACCAGATCATGGGCATAAAGACAGACAACACACAAAGTTTTTAACACAGTAAAATTCAAGTCGTTGTTGTATCCACCATATCGTGGGATTAAGTAACGCCAACACACAGAGTTTTTAGTAGTGTGAACTCAAGCCACCATATCGTGAGCATAAGGAAAGACAACTCACAAGGGTTTTAATAGCATGAATTCAAGCTATTTGAATCAAAAGCTTCGAGATCAAATGCATCAATACAAAAAACAACATTTCAAACCAATAACCAAAAATCCATGCATTCATGTCCAATCTATGGATTATTAAAATGCAGGCAGATATACATTAATAAGAAAACGTATTCAGGAAAGATAAATCTACTAGATTCCAAAACGTATTACAACTTTTTGATCCAGCGAAGGAAAAAAGAAGCGTAAGGCTGAAATGCCAAGGGACAACTATTCCACAATCATCCAATGGGAAAGCTTAAGGGACGGCATATACATCAGTGATTTCCCATTTAATAACATGCATATCCAGTGGAAATGGTTGGGACTAGCGATTTGAAATCACTGACTGTAAACATTATTCCACGTTCCACATACAGAGTGGATTTCATAACATCGCTCCAAGACAAACCATACACAAAATGCACTAAGGTTCCGAGTAATTTACACACAACTGTAAGTTGAAAGCGTTGACAGGGTAGGTATCGGGTAGTTATAAATTCAAACCACGCACCTAAATAATTACAAGGAGATTCTACGACTATGTTCTCCGATCCCATTAAACCAAAGTACATGGAGGTCATTACAGATACAACGCTGCCACAGACCCTGGCAAATAAACTGGTTATGATTTTTCTGAATGTAAAGATCTAAATGATTTTTCATATATTCTTTGCAACAAATGGATTAACCTTTTTATCCCTCAATACCTATATATAAAAATAAATACATGCATAACGTTTTCAATAAACTGGTTCAGGTTTTCTGAATACCACCGTTCTAAACCTGAGATTTCTGCGATGATGGCAACCCGCATCAATTCCAGATCTGCGAGATCCTCCCCGTGAGGGAGATGCTAAAGACACTAGTTAAAAGGGTATACCCATAGATACCTCCCCCTTACTCTCGTTCTGAACATCCGGCAAGAGGAAAACGTTCAATGCAAATTCCAGAGCAAACCCTCAGTCCCGAATGCCTCCCCTCAGCATCTCGCCCTCTTTTTATAGGAAAAGATTGCGAGGACAAGTGGAAAGATTACTAACTGGTTTTTATTTTTGGGTGGAGTAAAATCCTCCTCGGATTCCAGTTGTTTCTTGTTTGGGTGGGAAAAATGCAGCCAAACTTTCCTTGTTTTAAAACTATTTCCATTGCTAGAAAAACCGCATAAAAAGATTCCCTATATGACTATTATAACAAAGGAATGTTGTGCTTCCAACTTAAAGAGATGACATGGCGAGATGATCTTTAAGTTTATTTTTCTTTTGTCATCATTCAAAGCATACAATAAGGAAATGAAAAAGCAACGGTTTGGACTCACATATCTACCCTATGTTGGCGTTTGGGAAAGATTGCAAATAGTAAAATATTACACCCACAATACAGACAACTGGGAATATTGTATACAAAGATGTGATCATAAATTGGTTAGATTGCAAATCTAGGAGACCATTGGTAAACAAAATACATCATGGAATTTCTTTCCATATGTAATTTCTTTCCTTATCTAACAAACAGCCCTATAATATTCGATAGTAGTGTATAATTCTATCAAGGGAATGCAAAGATAGTCATCGGGTAGGTCATTCCCATCTTTATACTATCACACAATTGATATCAAAACGTAGAGTGTAGATATATCTTACCAATGCATACATGAATTAACAAGATGGTATTCCAGATCTTACAACATAGACATGAATAATCGAATTGTTATTTCATATCCATGTAAGAAACTGAGGCATGAAAATGATTTCAGCATTTTAAAACTATAGTGTTAATAACCATCCCAAGTCAATTTAACCGTAGGAAAATAAATTCATATATATACAATGGTAAGTTCATATAGGTTAAAAGTGTATATGTTTGGTCTCTCACCAAATCCATGATGGAATCCAAACTTACACTGAGCCGTAACATTGAGCCTTCACCCAGAAAACCCCAATTGGCTTGCGTTTTTCAAATTCTCTAGATTCGACTATATATATATATATATATATATGGGGTCTGCATTTTAATTCTTTTAGTATACCACGTATGGTGCCCTGTGCTAGATTTGCATTTTTGGATTTGGGGTCATGAGGGAACTTTACATTCTTTCCCCCTTAGAGTTAACACCGTCCTCGGTGTTACCTGTTTATTTATTGCTTGCGTTTTGTATTTCCTAATCCCTCTGATCATTGGGATTGGGTCCTCATCCTTCATTTATAACCATACACATGAAAATATACTAGCATCGACATTGAAAACAATGTATAACTCAGAAATCCAACATTATACAATTTCCGCAATCCATAGTGGTTCCAATATACATGTCAGTTTTATTTTGCTGAAAACAGACATATTACCTCATGGGTACAAGTTTACCTGTAATGCACATACATCTTCTGGGCATTATTCTTTTCTCTGGATGTCCTCCATCCCAGCACTCCAAGTACCAATCCAAGCCACCCAACACAAGGACGATACCCTTCCTTAGGCGTATCTCCTTCTTGTGCTATTCAGGGTGCTTCACCAAGCTGAGGCACTTCCATTCTCACACACCAGTACAGCGCCTAGATATTATTCTCTTCACAGAGTCCCCCACTCTTGTGACAGTCCTCTCAATGTGTGCAGAATGAGTCTTAACCAAAATGTCTTACATCTAGGCGTCCCCAAAATGCATAGTGGTCCCTCGCTGGCCCGGGGAAAACAAGGTAGCTCTCATCCACTACCTCCATCACCACTTCCTCATGGTGACGAACTCATTACAGCCCTGGAGCTTTAGCCTTCCTCATGGCCAAAATATCCTATGCCTGCAATCACTCCATAGGTAGTCAGCTCATCATATCATTGATTTAAAGAACATCAAACCTTTTTGCATAAGTCATGTCTTACTTCATTCATCAGACTAGTGAAGTCTCCTTACCACTAAGGCATTCTATGGATTCCTTAAGCACAACGCATTTTATTGCTCACCTCGGCTGCACCATAGCCCAAGTTCATAAGTAAATCTACTTCCATGACTTGAAATATTTGTTGTCGTATCTTGCGAGATCAATAGTCTCCATGTGTACTGCGTGATGCTTCACTTGCGTGTTATCACATTGGTTTTATTCTTGTACCTAATCACAACCTCTCATTCCATATCTGCATGCACTTAGCATTCATTTAGTAGTTTAATGAAATCTAATAAGAAATTCTTCTCACAGCCA
Organism: Pseudotsuga menziesii; assembly: GCA_001517045.1. Classification (NCBI taxonomy): domain Eukaryota; kingdom Viridiplantae; phylum Streptophyta; class Pinopsida; order Pinales; family Pinaceae; genus Pseudotsuga; species Pseudotsuga menziesii. The sequence goes on from LPNX010047366.1 coordinate 5,963, forward strand.
TCCCCATTCTACTTTATAATGGTTCACAAGCTAGCACCTTATATCATCACTCACCACTATTTCCAAAGCTATTTTTTATGGCAATAAGATAGCAATTTTATGACAAGATTTACCTCAAGTTTATGTCCATTTTGGACGCAAGGTCATGTGCACACCTGTAGGACGAGCATCAAGGGTCTGGTCGAGCCACCTTTGGAATCAAAAAATTTGTTCGATTAGTTGAGCAAGCCCAATCATCACAGTTGTCTTCAATGACCAACAATTGTTAATAAAACATTAGTGTTTATGCATTCTAACACTTCCATTAGACACCATGTACATTTTTCATTCTATTGTGGTGCAGAAAACAAGTTAAGCAAGTACCAAAACAATGTCTTTAAAGAAGTGCAGCAAACAATAGATTTTAACAAATAAGCATTTACACATTTCCTTAACATTAACTGAATTTCCTTTGTCTGTACGGAATTAATGTTAATACACCACTTGAATACCATTCTACGATTCCGAGAATTCTAAAGTGACTTCTCCTTTTGTACTACAGTCACCCATTTTTGCTTTACAGTTTTACTCTTTGCTAGGCCTCAGTCAGTGTTGTTTAAGAACAATGCTCATAATAAACATAATGCATTTAGGCTCCCAAAATGTACTACGGGACCTACTATAAGGTGTTAAATGCAGCATCCTAAGTGATGTACGACACAAGTTTAACTTACCTTGTAAATTCCAGGTACTGTTGCAAGCCCTGTTAAGAGCCTAAAAACTTTTTAATGGTGCATTTGTAATCAGTCTAGTTAATCATGCTCTTATACTACATTTAGTGCTTGGAAGAAAGTACAAGTGAATTCCATTGCATAACACCACTTGTCATTTGATCCTATGCCTCATATATTCAACATGTCGAAACTCACTTCTGCTCATGTTTCGAGGCAGAAGAGAAAAAGTTACCATTATAAAAGACCATGATAGCTGAAAATACAAATGTCATGTAAAACTTCAAACATAATCATGTCACATATTTAGTTCTCCTAAACTGCTTTCATAGAATGGAAAGTCTGACAACAGCTCCTATGATTCTTAGTCCACATATATGGTTGTAAAAACTTTCCAAGATTTATTTACATTGCCAAATTTAATACCTGACTTTAGTAGAGGGAAAATCAATCTAGAATTGAGTTTAGCATATTCAATGCAACATGCTGGTTTTGGACATTAGTTATATCAAGATGCTGTCAAGAAGACAACTCCCTCAGCTAATCCTTAAACATGATCCCATTACTTGTTATATATTTTTTGTGCCATCTGCTTAAATATCATTAGTAAATTGCCCAGCAGTGTCTTCAATGAATATTTCCAATCTTAGATGTAATATTGTTAATGGTAGTATAGCAAGTTGTTTTTTCAGATTTTTTTTTCCAACTCTTCTCATAGCTAAAATACAGTGAGGTCTACAACTCAGTTTAACACCGTCCAGATGAGAACATCTACAATTATTTCTTTATTCAAGATACATATAGGCCCAATTCAGTAAGGATTACATCTCGAAACTTTGGTGTATACTGCTTAATGTGAGAGGAGCTGGGCAATATTGTTTTCTTAGCCATTAACCAACAATATCGTTGAATCAGCACTTGGGAAATTTTTTTTCTTAGTAATAAAAGCAGGTCTAACTTTAATATCTAGATGGTGTTGATTTTTCTATGGTGGACAATTCTTATTTTATACATGGTCAATGACATTAAGATGAAGAATTACGTTTTTTCTCATAAGAAAAAAGGAAAGAGCAAGCAAGAATGATAAATTCAACTTCCATCCAAGTCAGCACCCTTATCAGCTAACTTTGAGCAGGACATGCCATGCCATAAGAATAGCGTTATAGAAAGAAATCCCTTTATAAGAAAAATAGATGTAAGGATAAAGAATTCCATTCTTGCCACTAAAATAATTTAGAAAACATTCTAGCTCACTTTAACAATATGTCTATATTCGTCCCTTTCGTATTCCTGGAAAAGATACTTTTACTCTAGAGACCAATCTTTCAGCATGCAAAGAAACTTAAATAGTGTTTGGTATTGTACTTATCTGGTTTCAATTCCACCGTTGAAAACCATGTCGCAACTTCTTCCCAATTTAATTTGTCCTTCCTGCAAAATCATCATGTTAGCCTATTCTTAGGGGTCCAGTGTTGTAGCTGGCTCTGATACCATATGTAACATCCCCCAAGTTATCTCGTTGCGTAATGAGGAAAAATGGGGTAAAATTTTTTCTTGTTTCTTTCATTTATTAAAGCTTTACACTCTCCAAGTAATGTGTTTCCTAATTAGGAGTCTGCAAAAATAAGCTTAGTAACTTTTCCATTCAACAAACCTTTATAGTGCATTCATACTAACATCACCATAAACAAATTAAACATGAACAACATAACAGTACAAAGGACGAGATAACCAGAGACAACCGTATTAACGTGGTTCACCTCATCCATGAGGCTACGTCCACCAATTTGATTTCTTTTATTGCTTATGGGAGATTAATTACAATGTCATGGTGCATCAACCTTCATGGCTGGTTCACCTTGTCTGAAGTCTCCTCACAGAGACGTTTGCAACTCGAAATTGCCTTCTTTATTACAACTCATAATAATGACGAACTTTGTCTTTAAATCAAAATCTCCTGACTAAATCGAACCTTTTTAAGGTATGATCTATTGTAGTAAAATATCAACAACTAAAAAGTAAATAGCACATTCAAAATAAAACCCTAAACTTAAGATTGCCAGAACAGAGGGTATAGATGTTATTGCAACGTCTGCCATTCCATTATCTACATTTTAACCTTAGTTTAAATACTGTATCATACAAGAGATAACAATTATGTGGTCAATGGTCTGTGTGATCCTTTTCGGCAATTATACCAAACAAATCTCCAGCCCACATAAAACACAACAAAATCAGTCGTTTTCCATCTCATCCTTCAAACAGAAAACAACTTTGTACATTAGAAAATTGTCGAATCTCTATAATATTGAAAATGCAATTAAAGATATCCATAATACCTCAAATCACGCGCATCAAAATCGCAGAGGTCTTAATTAACACGTTATTCAAACTATAAGCAGATCGGTATCACAAACAAAGTTTAACTAAGAATATCCAAGGAATTCATCAATGGAAAGGAACAGATTCATAAAAATCAAACTCCGGATCGAAACCCCTTTTTCTGTAATCATGCACAAGCGACAGAGTAAGAAAATAGGGAAATAACTCTCTAACTCTAGATCGATTTGTTGCTCAAACAGAGATCCTAAAAGAATAAAATTGTCACATCCGATTTGGCTTGCATCCTGGAAAAATCATGGTATAAAGACACATAGTCTATAAAGAATATAATCCATCCTTCAAAACGATTTTCTTTCCAAGAAATCATGGTGCAAATAACTAGAGATTATAAAAACATAACAATCAAGCCTTCAACCGATTTCTTTCCTGGAAATCGTGGTATAAAAACACATAGGTTATAAGCAATAAAAAAAACAAACCTTCAATCGATTTCCTTTTCTGGGAAGCGTGGGCATAGAAGGTAAGGAATCAAGTATAGATTCAGACCATTGTGCTTTTCACGTTATCTAGATTTGCCTGGTGTAGTAACCCTTAATGGTAATACTTGACAATTGGTAATTCATAGTATATATTTGCTATTCAGGTGTAATCATGTCCCTGAAATACTCACCAGTACATCATATACCATCCAATCCAGATATATGGCATGTTCATTAATATCTAACCCATGAATTTTATGTGTCATTGATTTGTATTTCCACCAGATCGTGGGCATAAAGAGAGACAACACACAAAGTTTTTAACATAGTAAAATTCAAGCCGTTGCTGTATCCAACATATCATGGGATTAAGTAATGACAACACACAGAGTTTTTAGCAGTGTGAACTCAAGCCACCATATCCTGAGCATAAGGAAAGACAACTCACAAGGGTTTTAACAGCGTGAATTCAAGCTATTTGTATCGAAATCTTCGAGATCAAACGCATCAATACAAAAAACAACATTTCAAACCAATAACAAAAAATCCATGCATTCATGTCCAATCTATGGATTATTAAAATCCAGGCAGATATACATTAATAAGAAAACGTATTCAGGCAAGATAAATCTACCAGATTCCAAAATGTTTTACAACTTTTCGATCCAGCGAAGGAAAAAAGAAGTGTAAGGCCAAAATGCCAAGGGACAACTATTCCACAATCATCCAATGGGAAAGATTAAGGGACGGCATATACATCAGCGATTTCCCATTTAATAACCTGGAGATCCGGCCGAAATGGTTGGGACTAGCAACTTGAAATCACTGACTGTAAACATTATGCCACATTCCACATACAGAGTGGATTTCATAACATCGCTCCAAGACAAACCATACACAAAATGCACTAAGGTTCCGAGTAATTTACACACAACTGCAATTTGAAAGCGTTGAAAGGGTAGGTGTCGGGCAGTTATAAATTCAAACCACACACCTGAATAATTACAAGGAGAGTCTACGACTATGTTCTCCGATCCCATCAACAATAAAAAGGGGGGGTAAGCATTTCCATATGGGTTACTGTTTTCCAGCAAACCAACGGATTAACGGTTTTTCTGAATGTAAAGATCTAAATGATTTTACATATATTCTTTGCAACAAACAGATTAACGTTTTTATCCCTCAATACCTAGATATAAAAATAAATACATGCATAACGTTTGCAATAAACTGGTTCAGGTTTTCTGAATACCACCGTTCTAAACCAGAGATTTCTGTGATGATGGCAACCTGCATAAATTCCAAATTTGCGAGATCCTCCCCCTAAGGGAGATGCTAAAGACACTAGTTAAAAGGGTATACCCATAGATAACTCCCTCTTACTCTCATTCTGAACATCCAACGAGAGGAATATGTTCAATGGAAATTCCAGAGCAAACCCTTAGTCCCGAATGCATCCCCTCAGCATCTCACCCTATTTTTATAGGAAAAAATTTCGAGGACAAGTGGCAGGATTACGGACTGGTTTTTTGTTTTGGGTGGAGTAAAATCCTCCTCAGATTCCAGCTGTTTCCTGTTTGGGTGGGAAAAATGCAGCCAAACTTTCCTTGTTTTAAAACTGTTTCCATTGCTAGAAAAACCGCATAAAAAGATTCCCTATATGACTATTATAACAAAGGAAAGTCGTGCTTCCAACTTAAAGAGATGACATGGCGAGATGATTTCTAAGTTTATTTTTCTTTTGTCATCATTCAAAGCATACAATAAGGAAATGAAAAAGCAACGGTTTGGACCCACATATCTACCCTATGTTGGCATTTTGGAAAGATTGCAAATAGTAAAATATTACACCCGCAATGCAGACAAATGGGAATATTGTATACAAAGATGTGATCATAAATTGGTTAGATTGCAAATCTACGAGACCATTGGTAAACAAAATACATCATGGAATTTCTTTCCTTATCTAACAAACAACCCTATAATATTCAATAGCAGCGTATAATTCTATCGAGGGAATGCAAAGATAATCATCCGGCAGGTCATTCCCATCTTTATACTATCACACAATTGATATCAAAACGTAGAGTATAGATATATCTTACCAATGAATACATGAATTAAAACCTAATAAGTGACCAATTAGGGATCATCGTATTACCTTGACACTCTACAAAGATTTGCCACAACTGTAGGAAAATGGGTTAAGCAAAAAGGGTAAGTGATGCTAAAGGAAGTAACTATTCTAAACGACTTATATTATATGGTCAAGAATTGTACAAATACAAATTGTATCAAATAAATGTCAGAGGTATTAAAGCTGCTAATACTAACATTAAATAAAATGTATTTAATGTGAAACACCTCTTTCGGGTAAGCCTTGAAACACAAAATTTTAACACATGGTTACCTGTTAATCAAAATAGCTACAATTGCATGTGATAAAGAGGAATTATGTTTTGATGTTTGTCTCAGTAGCGTGAACTAATAAACCTAGGAATGGTTAATTGTTGCACATGATAAGTAAATGATGAGAGAAGTAAATTTGGTTTCTAAAGCTGAGTATAACAATAGCGGTTAGCCTCCTGATCATAAGTTGTGGGTTAACTTGTGAATATTGAATACCCTTAGCATACTAAATGGATGCTAGGTAAGGGTACAACTTGGGTTCCAGAGTAGTTGGGAGGAGTACTCAAGTTAGTTATAATAACACCACTGTTGTAATGTAACCTTTAAGGGAAATTATTAGTATGCAAGAATTTGGGTTATGCAGCTAGTTATAAATATTCATTGGCATTATTGATCTCTTACACATTTTCACCATGACGATGACATTCCTTACAGGATTTCTTAGAAAGGGAACCAGACGACATAGCCTACAACTCAGCTAAGGTAAAAGCATGGTGTGTTATACCTAATGTTACTAGTTGTATAGAAAGAGTGCAGCTATGAAAAGGCTTCCATTCGAATGAACTAGAAAAGTTGTACGATAGGACATAAGTAGTTGGAATTATGTTTTACCTTGATTTACTAATGATATTGCAATGTTTAGTGCCCCTAGAATCTCCACTCATGAATTTAGAATAAAGATGGAATATCCCTTCACTAGCGAATATCCAAATATATAGACAAGTAAGGATGTCTGAAGATGTAGAAAACAATTAATGAATGTTTTACAATGTGATATTCTAATATTGCAGGATATGCTAGGAATACTATCAATCAGAAAGTGGCTGTTAATAATTCAGTGCCTTGATTGATAAGGATTAAGTATGGGTGACGTCTTACTCATTATAAATTATTGAATTTCAAGTTTTGATAAACCAAGGATTAACCATGGAAGACGTTATACTAACATTGCAGTCTTCATTAAGATTCTGACCATTGATGCAATTGACGTGCACTACAGTGTGTAGAATCCTCCTGCGTTTATAAGTTACGCCCAATTTCTTAGAAGAAAGTAAAAGGTAACTCTTCGCGATAAATTACAGGGCGATAGAACTTGTGAAAGACGATTAAAATCATTGCTAATGATGAAATTCTTGTAATTGATGAATTAAATTTTGGATTATCCATAAATGCTTTCACTGACCATGTAGCCGATTCGTGAATCAGGACAATGATAGTAAATCATGCTGAGCACCAAGGAGTGTGCGTTATCAAACATTGAGTACAAAAAAAAAAAAAAAATTACCGCGGGAGCACGAGGGTGTTAGGCAAGTGATTGCCGCATGAGAACATCGGTGTTATGCACATATGCCGCAGGAGCACAATGGTGTTAGGCAAGTGATTACCGTGTGAGCACATTGGTGTAAGGCATATGGTGTGGCAAAAGACCTAGGAAAATTTTTTGGACATCTGGAAGACAGGACGCTGTTTCATGTCACTGAGGGGAAAACATTTAACTAGTGGTTAAAAGGGAGAGTAACCTCAGAAATTGATATAAGTCCACACAAGAATGAAAAGAAACTCAAATATGTTTTGAAAACGTAATGAACGTAAAACATGTTAACGAACTTTTAAGTAATTAAACTATTATGGTCGAGAACAACATAACTATCCAAAGGGTGGACCAACTCTGAAAAGGATAGTAATTACGTTTATTGATGAATGAATTGCATTATGAAAATGATTGGGCACCAATAAAAAGAAAACTAGAAAATTGCAATGCAAAAGGGACCTATAGATCTTGTTTTAAATTGAATTGCAACTTTGAACATGAATTACTGAGTAAGATTTTTGGGCTAGACCCGAACCTTATGCAGGAAACTTCAGGTCTTGAGCAATAGCAACTTGATAAGAGACAGGAAAGATCGAAGGAGAGCAGATAAAAATGATGAAAACAAGAAAGGACGATAAAAAAGAAGAACAATATTGGTTGAAAATAGGAACACCGAGGACGGTGTTATTTTTTTTTAGGGGGAAAGGATGTAATGTCCCTTTTGTTGTACCCTAAATGCTTTGTGATTGTAAAAATGTTAAAGTGTAAATGTTCTGGTGAGGAGCTCAAGGCCAAGGCCCCACCAGAAACAAGAACTGGAACTCAATATGAGTTCGTTACCAAAAAGGACGAGCTGAGGAGACTCAGGACATCGACGACACTTAACAAGGGCTAATGGAGAACAACTAAAATAACCTTAAGTGATAACTTAGTCTTAGTTATCATTTGAAGTATTGTCGGTATTAGAGATAAGGTCCACCCTAGAAAGGGTTCGTACTTCACTAAATTTTATCCCAACAAGGATGTCGTAGCCGAGATGTCTAACCCTATTATAGTTAAGCCATAATAGAGGGAGTTGAAGTCCTTTTAATGGGGACATAAAAGAATCAAGGAGTTTAAGTATTTAGCCCTAGAAGAAAAAATCTAAAGGTAATTATTACCTCCACCCTTACTTCGTCCAACCATTCGATAAAATACCGTTCTACAGAGACTAATTCTATAAAGACTCTTAATAAAATTTATGAGTGGTTGTGATACACATATTTTTAAAGGGGTGTTTACCTATTCACTATTAATCCTATAGATATTTATAACACTTACCTATGAAATAAATATTCTCTTTTTCATAACAGCCCATTAATTTGAATGGTTAATTGTTGGACACATGCCCGAACAATGGTTAAGTTAGCTTCCAATTTTATTCCATATTTTATAGTAGTTGTACGGGTGTTAGATAGTAAGTTTTTTGTGTTTCATTTACTATTTTTCAAATTCTGGAAAAGAA
>LPNX010047368.1:1571-20448 GCA_001517045.1 Pseudotsuga menziesii
CCACATTCACTATATTTTTATCTCAAAAAGGAATAGGATGGATAATGTAACATCAAACTTAGCTCATAAGTGGTAGGGTTGCTGCGTTGGTTGAAGCACTGGAAAGAGGGGAGGAGGCCATGGTTTCAAATATTTCAATGTTCATATTGTTTTTTTTAGCGTGAGTTAGGGTTTTGTTGCATCTAGGGTTTTGCAGGTGGGCTCTCCCGTGCCCCCTCTTAGCCTGCTTCGACCATGGACCCCCCAGATCCAGACTTAGCTAGCTTTGATGCCCGTTTTCATAATATTGTCGCCTCTCTTCTCCCCCCCCCCCCTTTTCAAGCACCTCTCCTCCATCTCGTTTCGTTAAGCGTTCAGAAATCCCCGAGGTCAAACTCTCTTCGACAGCTTCAAAGAGGAAAGTCGTCACTCTCTCAGAGAAAGGACTCATTGGTTTGTTCACTAGCCTTTGGCTGTCTCCCAAATCGGTAGAAATTTAGCTTAATTAAAACTGGAGAACTCTCATTCAAGGTGAAGTACAACAAATCTTCTGTAGGAAGGGCTACTTTGTTTTCATATTCAAGAAAAAAGAAGACCGGGACCTCATCTTCAGAAATGGGCCATATTTTAATAAATGGGATCTCTCTTTCGACCCTGAAAAAGATATCCCTAAGGCAGTTCCAGTGTGGGTCAAGCTTCCCCACCTTCCCCTCCATTGCTGGAACGATGAAGATTTTCGAGCAATAGGTAACACTCTGGGAAAATATGTTGACAAGTTAGAACCGAAAGCCCCAATGTTTTCATGTGCTAGAATCTGTGTTGAGGTCGATCTGGAGAAAGGACTATCTGAAGCTATCAATCTATCCATTGGGGGATGGAATCATCTTTAGATGTTTGATTATGAGAAAATTCCCTTCAAATGCAAATACTTCCACAAGTATGGGTATTTTTCCAAATCTTGTCCAAAAAAACTGGACAAACCTAATTTAGAAGACCCACAAGAAGAAGGATGGAACGTGTCAAGTGGGAAAAGGAGTGCAAAAACAACCTCGGCTCAGCAACCCCATGTCCCAGCAAAGAATGTACCCAGAAACAAGTTTGAAGCCCTTGCGAATGAAGAACCAGAGATAGACACCCCAGAGGAAAATGAGGAAGAGGTCTCTCCTCGGGAATAAGAGACTCCAGCAGAAGCACCATCTCCAAAGCAAAAGGATTCCAGGGTGGAGGACTTCTCCTGTACAAATGTCAGAAAGGATGGAACTGCCAACTCTGAAGGCTCAGTCACCTGTTCTAGGGCCAAAGAAAGCTTTGAAGAAATCTCAGAAAACTCCACTGAATAGCAGGAACCTCAATCCAGAAAAGGCAGAAGATCAAACAAGATCCTAAGGGAACAAGAAGTTGCAAGAGAAAATGTAGTGGGGAAGCAATCCAATCTTGACTTCCTGGTAAAAAACTCACAAGCAAGAAAATATCTTCTTAGCGCCGATGAAGAAAAAAAGGAAAAGGAAAAGGCGCTCTGTCAACTTAAGAAATAATGAAGCTGGTCTCCTGGAACTGTCGAGGATTAGGAGGTTCCCAGAAAACAGAAGTGATCAAAAGATTCAAATCAATGGAATCCATCTCTATCCTCCTCGTCCAGGTGACTAAAATGACTGTGGAAGACAGTCTTTTAACTATGAAAAAATTATGGCCTAAAGGAGAAGGTTTTGCTATCAGTGCGACTGGAGCATCTGGAGGCCTTCTTACTTAGTAGGATAATGAGAAGTTCTCCCTGCAAACAGCCATCGAAAACAAAAACTGGTTGTTTGTTAAACTTGAAAAAAAAGAAAAAAAAGAAGCATTCTGGATAGGGAACATCTATGGACCCATGATCCAAGCTCAAAAAGAAAATTTCTGGAACTCTCTGGAGGAACAATGCGAAGAAAAAAAAGCAGACCCTTTGCTTCATTACCAGAGACTTTAATGTCACTATTTCTGCAGCCGAGCGCAGAGGAGGAGTCAAAGTGAGGGATCCCTTTGGATAAAGGTTGGAGGATTTGGCTATGCGTTGGGGATTAATGGATATCAAACCAAAGAATTGGGCCTTCACCTGGAGCAACAAAAGAATTGGTCAAGGGCATATAGCTGCTAGGCTGGACCGTGTGTTAGTAAGTACCCACCTACTCAGGAATCTTCCTTTTCCCGATTCCAAGCTCCTGTGCTCGGTGGTATCAGACCACAATCCCTTATGTATTTTCTTTTCGTCAGTGGAAAATTTGCGTCCCCTCCCCTTTAGGTTTAATCATCTTTGGTTGGAATCGGAAGGTGTTCAAGATATTATCTATAAAGCCCGGATCTGCTACATTTCAGGATCTCCGGCTTACGTTTGGGAGCAAAAGCTCAAAAGGGTGAAGACTTCTCTCAAGATTTAGGTCACGCACCACTATCAGGAGCCATCACTCAAGAAAATTGGAATTGTCAAAGAAATGGAAACCCTCCAAGGGGATATGGAAAAAACTGAGATAACCAGAGAGCTCCTTCTCAGGGAAATAGAGCTTGAAAAAAGTCTGCAAACCATCCTAAGGCAAGAGGAAGAAGGATGGAGGTTATGCTCTAGAGTACTTTGGCTCAAGGGGGGCGTTCAAAACACCAAATTCTTTCAAAATCAGTGCAGGGAGAGACAGAGAAGGAATACCATGAGGGAGATTAAAAGGGAAGACGACACAGTTATATCGGGACAGGCGACAATCAACATTGAGGTAAGAGGTTTCTTTGAAAATATTTATAACACTGAAGAAGATGTTACGCAAGAAAATATGGAGGAAATGGTCAGAGATATCCCTACTCTGATCAGCCCAGAGGATAGTCATTTCCTCGAATCCCCCATAACTGAAGAAGAAATTAAGAAGGCTATTTGGACCCTCCATCCCGATAAAGCTCCCGGGCTTGATGGTTTCCCCATCCGTTTTTATAGGTTGTTTTGGTCCTTAATAAAAAAGGATCTCTTGCGTCTTATCTCCTGGATGTCTAAAGGGAAAATGGGAGGAGCCACCAATTCCACTTTCTTAGCCTTGATCCCTAAAGAGATTAACCCTTCCTCAATCAAAAGATACCGGCCCATCTCCCTTTGTAACGCTTCCTAGAAAATATTTTCCAAATTTTTATCCCTAAGACTCAAGGCTATTATCCCTTCCCTAATTTCCCCCAATCAAGGAGGTTTCATCTCAGGCCCTCATATTAGTGATAACATCCTTTTGGTGCAGGAAGCGATCCACTCCAGTTCAAAGAAGGGTGAAGCATGTATGGTTATTAAGCTTGACTTAGCCAACACCTTTGACCGATTAAGACATGCCTTTATTCTGCTGGTGCCCAAAAATTTTGGGTTCCCCTCCATCTTCATAAACCAAGTCCAAGCCTGCATTAACTCTCCTTGGATAGCCCCTCTTATCAATGGAAGACCTACTAAATTCTTCAAAGCCAGTCGAGGGATCAGGCAGGGTTTCCCTCTCTCCCCTTTCCTCTATATTCTAGTAGTTGATTCCTTGAGCAGAAGGCTTAATAGAATTCAAGAAGAGGGATTTCTCCTAGGCCTCTCTTTTAAAAACAGATTCCAACCTATTAATCACGCTCTTTTTGCTGATGATACTATTCTTTTAGGCAGTGCCTCACCTCAAATTGCCAGAAATTTTCTAAGACCTCTCGAACTCTTTCTTCGTTCCTCTGGAAGTTCTGCAAACTTGGATAAATGTCATCTCTATGGCTGGAATAGCAATGTGACTACACTTCGAGACATATCCCAAATCCTTCGCATTCATGTCAATTATGACTGGACTCATTTTATCTATCTGGGCATCCCCATAGCTAAAAAAACCTTTGCTTCTTTCATGTGGGCTCTTATCATCCAAAAAATCAAAAACAAAATTCATTCGTTGGGTTCCAAGTGGTTAAATATGGCAGGAAAAGTAATGCTCATTCACTCTATCCTCTCTTCATACCCCATTTACTCCAGCTCAATGATCTTGGCCCCTAAGATTGTCATAAATAGTATTTGCATGGAAATCAGAAACTTCCTTTGGCAGGGAGGAAAAGTACAGAATAAAAAATTTTATTTGGTTAAATGGGCCACTGTCAAATCCCCAAAAAACAAAGGAGGCTTGGGCATAAGAGATCCAAAGCAAATGAATAAAGTGCTTGGTGCAAAACTGGTCTGGAGATTAGCTACTGGCAAGAAAGAATGGTGCAAAGAGGTAATAAGGAAAAAATACATCAAGAGGTCGAGATCCAAAATATTAACTTGCACTTGGGTTGGCAAGGGCACCTCCCTCTAGAAATTGTGTAAAGCTTCTCTTAATCTGATTCAGTCCAACTATTACTAGATCCCAGGATATAGAAAAAAGATTAAGATATGGGAGAATAGTATATTGGGGCATCCATCTCTCTCCACGCTTCTGGAGTTGAGAGAGCTATCTCAATGGGCACTTGATAATGGTATCATTTCTCTCTTCGACCTCTCCTCTTGGAATCAAAATGGTAGATGGAGTGGATGGAGAGCATTCCATCCACCTGAGCATCTAGAGGTAGTGAAGAATCTCCTCCTCTCCACCCTGCAAGGAAAGGCTTCGATAAGTAAATCCTCAAAGGACTCTCTTGGTTGGGGCAAAAATGGCACGTACACGGTCAAAGAAGGATATAAGAAGTTGTCTTTTGATCCAACAACAGCTGAAAGTATATCGAAAAAGATTTGGCACTCGGACTTTATCCCTAAGGTAAATTCCTTCATTTGGTTATTGATGCACAACAAATTGCTTACAGCCGAAAATCTTAGGAAAAGGGGGATTGCAGGCCCCTTTAGATGCGCTCTATGCAACTCTGATTAAGAAGCATCAGTTCACATTTTTCTTCAATGCAACGTCTCTTTGAAAGTCTGGATGTCCATCCATCCCCCTGGATCTCAGTTCAGGCCTCCAGATTCCATTGATCAACTCCTAGTAAATTGGAACAAGCAATTCCATGGAAATATCAGTAAGAAACCCATTCTCAAGTGGCTTTGGAACACCATTCCAAAAAATCTTTGCTGGCAGCTATGGTTGGCCAGAAATAGAGCAATATTTAAAGAAGAGAAAGTAGTCTCAACTCGAATAGCTTCTAAAATTGTGGGAATGATATCAGAAAAATATGCCTTGAAATGAATTAGCTACCCGGACTTAGAAGATCTTTCGGAGTTGGTTTCTTCTTGGTGCAACATCCTTCTCAAAAGGATCCCCCCTCAGTCCAATTTTATTAACACTAGACCCAAATCTCTCATTAGCTTTCTCCCTTGGGAGATAAGGAAGACTCATGGTGAGTTTTCGAAATGACTTCAGGAAAGGAATTCCTACGCCTTATTTTTTAATGGAGCTTCAAAAGGAAATCTAGGGGTGGCAGGTGCGGGGGGGATCTTACTAGATCCCGGAAGAAAAATGATTTTTTTTCTTGGGGACTGGGTCACAAGATGAATAACGAAGCCAAGTGGATGGCTCTCTTGCAGGGGTTAGAACTTTTAGACATGACAACTACTTCTAGGATAGCAATCTTTAGAGACTTGAGGCAATTCATATACAAAATGATTAATGGATACTCCTTAGGATCCATCACGTGCAGAAGGCTATATGATAGAATCACTCCCCTCCTCTCAAATAAAATTGACTTTTTCCATATTCTCTGAGCAAATAATGCTCCCACAGATGCTCTGGCTAATTCAGGGGCCTCCCTTCCCCAAGGTCATATTTGATTCAATGGCCTAGACATAGGCTTCAAACCCATTCCCTAATGTTTCAAATGTTTAACCCCCTCTTAAGAGTTCTCCCTATCCTAAGTTCAATGTGTTAAACACTATGGATTATGGTTTCTTCTCTGTTCCTTCCCACGACGACGTGTGGCCTCCACCCACCTTCCTGCTTTAATGCGCCATCCACTCAGGATTAATTGCCTGTTCAGAAGGCACACTTCAAGTCTTCTCCTGCTGTGTACCATGGCTTTTTCTCGAAGCTTCTGCCCTTCCGCTCCTTTTGATAGCCTCGACCTCATTCAGTCTCAAGCTGTTTGTTCAGAAGGAGCTCTGCTTGTTGTTATTTCTGGATTTGATGAAGGCTTTGCTCAGGGGATCCCATGGGAGACCTTGCCTCTGATAAGGAGATTCGTTAAGGAGAGACTTGCACTTGTTGCGCTCCTGAACTGTCTTTGCTCATCCCGCAACGTTGTCAGTCCGTCGTGGCGCTCAGCCTCAGGCCCTGCGGTCTTGAAATTTTCTCCGGACAGCCACCTTTCGAAGGTAATACTTTGGCTCTTGGTTGCTATTGCTCTGGTTGGAAGGAAGGCATGATAGGAACACTCTCTTGTCACAGTAGAAAGGACTGTGACTCCTTGCAGGGAAAAATTGTTATTCTCAGTTATGTTTACAACAATTTTCCCTCCAGAGATAGCATCCTTTGCAGTGGGAAAGCTTTCGATCTCTCAGGTTTTGTTAAGTTTCTGCTTAATAGGTTTTCAAGCTTAAATATTGTTAGTTACAATTCCGGTCAAGATCAGGGAATGGACCACGCAGGAGATAATGCGGGTCTTGCAGACTTGAAGGCAAACCTTCGACGTTTATATGAAATGGTGGCTATCGGAATCATGGACAGCAAGGAGACAGCCAAAGAGGTAAAAAAATCTTGTTGATGTGGTTGGATATACATCTTACCAAATTAGCAATCATGATGCTAGGATAGATGATAATGAAATGAATTTGAAGGAAATCATGGGGAAAGTTGACCGCATTCAGGAGGATCTTCAACGCCTGGTGCAAATGAATCAGGGAAGCCAAGCTCATGAAAACCTTCAAGGAGCAGTTCAACACATGGAGGAGGAATCTGTTACTCAGCCCGTGGGGCATCCAGGCAACCCTTAATGTGTTTGATAATAGTTTATGTTTTTTTGCTTACTACTTAACCAGCAGTACATTTGAGTATATACTACTTCTGTAATTAATCGTAATGTAAGAACACTGTGCGTGATTTTAAGGTCTAACCTCTGGCCTAATTTTGTCTGCTTTTTCTTTGATCAGCAAGAACTCTACAGATGTTGTTTTTTTGTAATGAATGGTTGTGCACAACCTGTTTAATTTTACTCCTTTTTTAGTTTCTATTAAAAAAAAACATCAAACTTAGCTCATAAGTTAACTCTGCTATTTTCAAATTCAATTCATATATATATATACGGTATAATGACATCCAATTTTTCATTATAAAAAAGTTCTATCAAATTTATAGAGCTATATTCTTTTTATTTTAATCTTAAAAAAATACAATGGATAATGTAAATTCAATTTTTCTTACACTTTTTTTAAAATCAAATTGTCTAGTTATGTCACCATATGTCAATACTATTTCTTAAATGTATTTTAATAACATGGATAGTGTAAGTTCAAATTTTGTTATGTCTTTCTTTAAATCAAATTTTCTAATAATATCATTATATGTTAATACTATTTTTAAAATATATTTTAATAACATGGATAATGTAAGTTTAAATTTTTTTAAGCCTTTTTTTCATCAATTTTTCTAGTTATGTTACTATATGTCAAAACTACTTCCTAAATGTATTTTACATATTTTACATTTTAAAAAGTTAAATCTGTAATTTTTTATATTTGATATATTTTGTTTTTCCAAACCTATCAGAATAAAAACATTTTAGAAGAGAATATGCTTTTATGGTAGACATCACTATTTGAACTCTTAATAAAAAAATACAACTTGAAAAATACGTGGAAAAAGTTTGTATCCTTTATTAGTGATGTTCAAATCAAAACAATGGCATTTAATTTTTTTTTGAGTAGTTTATTGTTTCCTTATAATAATTGGACTGAATTTCCATTTTAAAACATTGAGCGAAAAATATTTATGCAGTCAAAAAAAGTGGTAAGTAATGTGTTTATCGGAATAAGAAGTAGAAAGCCAATTTGTAATAGGCAATGTGATTTGGAAGGTGATTTTATGTTCGAAAGATGCCATTTATGAATTTTGGTTTGCATTTCGTTTAATGAATATTTCTCATAATTTATATGATAATATTAAAATCAGAATATTTTATATGTCAATATTAAATCAGAATATTATTTTTTTTGTGATAATCTATGGAAATGAAAAAATCATAAAAAGAAATGTCAAAAAATATTGTGGGAAGTAATGTGTTTGTGAGAATAAGAAGTGGAAAGCATTTTGTAATGGGGAATGTGATTTTTTAAGGTGAATGTATGTCCAAAAAATTCCATTCAAAAGTTTTGGTTTACATTTTTTTAATGGACATTTTTCATAACTAAATTTGTGATAATTTTAAAAATAAAAATAATATTTCTTAAAACTTGTGTGATAGTGTTCAAAAATGAAAAAATCATAGAAAAAAATGTAGAAAATGGAAATTAATCTTGTACTTTCAGCTCCAAAGGTTATGTGGATACTTTGTGGTCTCAAAAGGTTTTTACATAACTTATGGAGATTGAGTACATAGAATGTTTACAATATTTATCATTATATGTATAATATTTGTATATTTTAATGGTCATTGAAAATGGTTTTTGTGCACCTTAATTTCAAATATGTTTCATCACCTATAGTTATAACTCAATTAAACTTATTTTAACATATAATTAGTGTATTATCATTAGTTGACCCTAAAAAAAAAGATGGTCCAAACACATTCCGCCTTCATGGTGTAGATTACATTTTAAGATGACATATTCTTGAGTTGATGATATAAAAGTAATCACATATTAATGTCATTAACTTTAAAAAATAATGCATAAAGACTATAATGTAACAAAGTTGAATTTAAATAATTTAAATTTTACACAAAGGTAAAATAATTAAAATAAGTATAATTCCATCTTCAGCGAATCAATTTTTTGAGATGCAATTTTTTTTTATTTTAGTATCTCTTAGTACTAGATACATTGAACTCTAAAAGATACATTGAACTCTAAAATAAAGTTTGATCACTATTTGATAGGTCCATATTTAGGATAAAACTAAGTTAATGGTATCAAGTTCCTAATACAAACCCATAATAATTTTATCTAAATCATAGTTAATTTCTAGAGTACATTGTGTTAAAAAGTGAAACTTTCCCCACATTTTGAGTGGACTCTCCACTTATCGTCAAGGTATAGCTTTTTAACAACATTGAGAAGTAGAAAAGAGGTGCTTCAATTGAAAATTTATAGAGTAATGAGTGATAAGATTGTTGTTTGTAACCTTGCCCACAAAATCATTCATTCTCTCAAAACATCTAAGTCGCAAAACATGCTCTTAAAACTAGACATGCCAAAGTCCTTTGATAAATTAAGCTAGCAATACATAGAACAAGTCCTTATTTCCTTTGGTTTTGTCCATTGATGGATTATGGCCCTTACCTCATCCCTTTTTTTCCCATCCTAATGAATCGAATCCCCTTGCCTACCTTCAAACCCTCTCATGGGATTTGTCAAAGGGATACTCTCTCCCGCCATTCCTCTTCATACTTATGGTTGAATACCTTAGTTTTTGTATTCGTGTGCTACTTCCCACTCTGATAGCGTTCACGGGCTTAGTTTCTACCCCACTGGCCATAAACATACCCACCAACCATTTGCGGATGACACTCTTCGTTTATGCCATTCTTTTACCAAATAAGCCAAAGCTCTTAAGCATTCATTGCAAGACTTTGTAGTTGCTTTTGGGACTTCCATCGACAATGAAAAATCTTACATTTACTTCTTGAACACCTCTCCCTTTTCCTAACAAAGCTATGCATGCTAAAGTTGAAAGGATGCCTTGGTTTGCGAGACCTAGAAATCAACAATTCAATAGTGGGAGCCAGGATATGGTGGAGATGGATTACTAATTAAGGGGAAGCATGGGATCAACTCTAGAAAGACAAATATGCCCCTGACATCGATCAACAAATTATATGCTAAGAACATTGCAACTAAAGCATGAATCTTTGTTCCATAGTCTTCAGTCTCCTGCCTACACAAAAATGTGATCCTTTGTTTTGTCTACCCACTGATCTAAGATAAATATTTAGATGCTCTTTTTCAAAGCTCTAACCAGAGTGCACCCAGGAATAAATACTTCATGACCAACCCGTAGATTACAACTTGTCACAACATAGTATGATTATCAAAGAAAAATAACAAATCGATTATTGATGAAAAGAGGGACAAATTCAAATCAGTTGAGAGAGCATTCATATAGGAACACCATAATCACCAAAACAAAGCATATACAAGTAAAATACCATCACATACTTGGCAACTCCAAAATCTAGGCATGAAAACACATTTATTTATCTCAAGATTCTTTTTTTTACATTAACTAACAACACGCATCTAATATAATACACTTTTTTTTGCAAATAAAAATACAATGTATATTCATGGATTTGAGGCGTCTAGAGCCTTCTCTTGTTGTCAATGGGAAGACAACTTCATCGAGAAGCCTCTAAACAATTAATTCAATAGTTTCATTCTCAACTACCAGCCGTAAAACAAAGAGTGAGCTGGCAATGGAGGATGAGTTGAATCAACGACCAAGTTCGTTGGAATTTGAGTTTAATTACCAACATTCTCCCACTAGAAAAGATAGTTGGTTTGTTGTTCATCCAAAATTGTGCATTAGGTTACTCCCAAACCAACCGGTCTTGTACAAAATTCTTACTTGTCCCTTGGTAAGACTTTAGTGAGCATATCAACATGGTTCTCAGCAGTATGGATCTTTTCCAGATTTAAATGCCCCTCTTCTAACACTTGGTGAATCCAGTGGTACCTTAGATCAATGTGCTTGGTCCTTGAGTGAAATTTTGGGTTCTTTTCCACGTCAATGGCACTCTAACTGTCACAATGCAACACATACTTGTCATGTTTTATTCCCATATCTCCTAGGAATCGTTGCATCACAACATCTCTTTGCAAGCATCTGTTGTAGCTATGTATTCTACCTCGGTGGTGGAGAGAGCTACAACCTTTTTTAGCCTAGATACCCAAGACACTACAATAAGAACAATTGAAAAAAAACAATGATCGACTACAGTACATAAACCATAGTAGCCTTCCTCAAACATGGAAGCCAACACACATGAGCGAGAGAATGATGAAAAGAGCTGATTTTTTGGAGTCCACCTACCCATCATCAAAGTATTCCTCAAAAAACAAAGAGCCATCCATAGCCCCAATGGATTTTTTTGATATCAGAATCATCCTAACCATTGAGTTCCCTATAAATATGGTTGAAAGAGATATAAGAGAACTATTCTTTCAATCCTTCAATTTTTCCATCCAATGTTCTAAATTGATGACATGTAAGGATGAAAAACCAGTCACCCAATTGATCATGACATGAGAGTCACCCCAAATATTGACATTAAGAATGCCTTTTCCGAGTAACCCATAAAATACCCCAAAGGGAAATGAGTCCAACTTTGGTATTTGAACCAACACCAACTCCTATCCAAAGATGAATATGATGATCTAGTTTAATCTTTAACACCATGCCTGCACTACAAAAATAATCTTTTGAATGTTTGTCAAAAAAACCAGAAGCTACTCCATCCTTCTCAACAAGCTTAATTAGAACGTGTGATCTGGAAATAGGATTTTCTTTAAAATGTTAAAAAAAGGAGTTGATAATTCTCGAGCCCACATGAAACATAGAGGGATTAGAGCCTTAAAAAATAAACCTATTCCTATATTTCCATACTTCCCAAATAACAAACATAGGAAGTTCTTTGTAGTTTAAACAAGTTTGTATCCATAGAAAAATACATTCTTGCAAATCATCATGAACCTTATCTTCTTGAATGCGCAAATATCCACAAAGACCCGCCCATATTGACTTGAAAAAGGAGCAATGAGAAAAATGATGTAAAACAATTTCTTCATCCAATTTGCACATTTGGCAAGTCTCAGGACTGGAAAATCCCCATTTTAATAAATTATCCCACATGAGAATTTTATTCTCCAAAACAAGCCACATAAAACATCTAACTTTATGTGGAAAACACCATTTCCAAAGCTTCTTTACCCACCATTTAGGAATTCTTGAAATCTATCTGTCAATTATTGCATCATAGGTTAGCTTAGCGGTTAGGATGCCATTTGCATTCTTCCAATCCCAAACTAGTTCATCCTTTTGATTTGATAAAGTAATTCCTGCAATGTTTAGTTTTCTGACATATTCATCCCACTCCCTAGAAACCTATGAAGATAATCCTAACCCACTAGCAGAAAGCTAGTATGTTAAAGAATCATCATGATTACAATTTCTTTTATCTTGACAATGTTTTCCGAATGCAACTGATGTAACAAAGGAGCAACCAATTTATAGTTACCCATAAGTCCAATGAGTGGATCTATACCAACAAAAATCTGGATTCCTCTACATACCTTCCAATTGAGCCACTCCTTTATAATTGGAAGAGAATGAAGAAATCTTTTCCACAACACTGAGGCATTAGCAAGTGCTTTTATCTGCTTCTTAATCCAATATGAGACTGAGAAATGTTTTATATATATTAAGTTAATTACTTTGATCCATAATTTATCTCCAAAGATGCCTCACCATAAGCTTTTGGCACATAAGGCTTGCACGGAATATACCAGATTCCTTAATCCACAACCCCCCTGTCGCAAGGAAATGATTTCCTAGGAAGATAAGTGGATTTTACATTTCTCCAAATTTCCATCCCATAAAAGCTAAAAGATCCTTCTTTTGATAGTAAGAATAATAGATGTTGGCACCATTCCAAGTGAGAGCTAATAAACTGGAATACTCTCCAAGATAGATTTTACAAGAAAAAGCCTTCCACCAATGGAAAGCCAACCTATAAGTCCAATTACTAATCCATTTCTACCTCTTCTGAATCATCTAATGCCAATGAAGAATTTTGTACCCATTTGGATTTAAATAAAAACAAAGGTATTTTAAACTTGATCAATCTTGTCCATATGAAAGGGGAACATTAAAGAAATTTGATCACGAATCCTGTTATCTGAATAGTTAACAAGAAAGGAATATTTATGGGGACTTATCTTCAAACTAGAAGCTTCACAAAAAGCCTCCAGTAAATATTTATATACCTCCCATTCTACCTTAGTACCACAACCAAAGATAAGCACATCATCCACAAATAAGAGATGATAAATAAAAAGCGCATTGGAGATTTTAATACCTTTAATCTTCCCATCAGATTTTGCTTTGATAACAAGTTTGCTAAGCCCTTTAATAGCCAGAAGAAAAAGGAATGGAGATAAGGGGAAACCTTGACGAATACCTCTTCTACTAGAAAAGTAGGACGAAGGGGATCCATTGATTAAGACCACAAAAGAAGCAGAAGTAACACATCTCATGATCGAGTTAGTCACATCAACTGGAAGTCCAATATGAATAAGTATGAATCTCATGTAAGTCCAATTAACACAACCATATGCTTTAATGAGATCCATCTTTAGAATAAAGGCCTAGATATCTCTGGTCTTGATGGAATGAAAACACTCTTGAGACACACCCACCACATCTATTGGATAGAAACCCGAACTATTCCTTTGAAATAAAATTTTCCAACATAGGCTTAATTCTGTTAGAAATAATATTTGTCACCACTTTGTAGACCAAATTACATAGAGAAATATGATGGTAGTCATTAAAAGAATCAGGTTTATCCTTCTTAGGAATCATAGTGATATAGGTTGTAATCAAATTAACTAGGGGCTTCCTTTTTGTTCCTAATGTCTTGCACCACATCCAGAACTTCAATACCAACTAAATAAAAAAAGTGAATGAAGAATTCTATTGTCCACCCGTCGGGACTCAAAATTTTGTAGTGTATCTTTGATCTCCTCCAAAGTGATCTCCTTAACAACCTCACCACCATCCTTTGGACTAAAGAACCTAGGAAAGTTTTTAATGACCTTCAGTTGGTTTTCCAAGTTTGAAGAGCAATTTCGACTATAAATTTCTTTAAAATATGAAATGATGACCTCCTTAAGAGAATGTTGATTATTCCTTACAATGCCCTATGAATCCTTTAGCTCCCAAAATGAATTTGAGACTCTCCTTTGGTTAGCATACCTTTGAAAGAACTTAGTGTTGTTATCACCCTGTGCAACCCAAATAGTGCGGCTTTTAAGCCTCCAAGTACTCTCTTCTTGGTGAAGAATTTTTTCCTTCTATGATTCCAAACTAGGTAGCTTATCCTACCTATGCACCAAAAAATACTTCTCATCAACTACATCCACTAGATTAGAAATTTCTTCTTCAATCTGTGACAGATGCATAGAGTTTTCCTTCTTCGATTTAGCCCATTTTGAGACATCTCTTTATAACAACTTAAGTTTTTTTGTCAACTTGTATATAGGATATAATGAGTCATCAATGATGTAAGAATTCCATTTATGTCGCACCAGCTCACAAAAATCCCCTTCTTCCAACCACGCTCTGTCGAATTTAAATGGATAAGAATGAGAGAATTTTAGGTCCAAGCAAAGAAATATTGGCTTATGTTCTGAAACCCGAGAGGTAGAAGCCCATGGTTGAAATCTCCCAATGTGGTCAGCCAAACTTTCTGCCAACAGAAACCTATCAAGCCTTTTAGCAACACTAGCTTTGCATGTATGACTATTTGTCCAAGTGGGAGCCAGAACCCCAAGGCAAACACCAATTTGATTTCTTCCATGAAGTAACATTAGATTCTCTCATAGAGACAATCATAAAAGATTCAGTTTTCTCTGTGAAACCATAAAAAGTCAACAATAAAGTTTTAGAATTCCTCATCATGGAGTCAAGAAAATTATTAGCCCCACAAAGAGGCAAAAAAAGAGTCCCACAAAGAGGCTAAGAGAGACCAGGTGTATGCATATCACCAATAAGAAATAAAGAAATCTCAAAACAAAGCTAACTAAATCTTGTCCATAACTCAAAACCACACCACCAACTAACCATAATCACAATTAATTCATTACTTAACTTATATGTTTATGAGTACTAATGGCTAAATAAAAAACAAGTTTCAAATTCATAATCTTAGCTGCATAGATATATTCCTTTCAAATTTTTGTTAATAAATTAAAAAACAACTAATTAACAAACAATACAATACCGCATGGCATTACTCCCCCCCTAGCTCTGGTTTAATATTTAATAGGTTAACAAATTAAAAAACAACTAGTTAACAAGCCGCAGGTCATTGCTACCTCATAGCTTTGGTTTAATATTTAATATGTGCATTGATTACATCTATTAAAAGGTGAGACTTTGTCAGTTTGAATAGTCTAGAAGTGGAGAACATGCTATTGATTCACGAGGTCGGTGGGTGATTGTCGAGGTCTGTTGAACAGCTGTGCTTTCCAGCCGTCCATTTTGTCGGGTTCATCCTTTTTCTGTGCGCAGAGCATCTTCTTCATGCACCTTTGGATGTCATGTCCTTTTCAGTGGGGCATGTCCAACACGCAAAGAGATAATATTGACGCTGTTCTTCTACCGTGTGGAGCCCCGGACATTACACCTGCTGCCCATACGCTCTTGTTGCCAGAGGGTTAAGAATCTTTTACTCTACCGACTTTGTTGCCAGAGGGTTAGGAATCGCTCCTCTGAAACTTTTCTTCTTTCTGCATCGATCATCTATAGCATCCATCTCTTCTCTCTGCACTGAGTTTATCTTTTTCTTTCAGTTTGTATAACCACCAGTGGGAATGGCATCCTCGTTGCCCCAACCCCACTCTGAAATTGAAATGGAAAATCAGATTTCTCCTCCTGCAACTTCGGTTGGCGCTTCCTCCTCCTCCTCCACCTCTGATGATCCCAATTATCCCAACAACGGCTGCAGCAATATTCTCTACGATGTGTTTATCAACCATCGTGGAGAAGTCAAGAAGACATTTGCTAGCCATCTCTACCGTGGCCTTCTTTCCCGCGGATTAAGACCCTTTTTAGATCAACAAGAATTGAAGGAAGGACTCAAATTTCCTCCTCAACTAAAAGCGGCTATTCGAAGCGCCTGGGTGCACATTGCCATCTTTTCTCCAAAGTACGCGGAATCACAATGGTGTTTGGATGAACTCCTCCTTATGCAGGAGTCTGACGCTCCAATTATTCCGATATTTTACCATGTAAATCCTGCTGAGCTTAGGCGGACAGATCAGACCCAAAAAGGAAGGTATGCCCAGGCCTTGAACGAACCCAAAATGAAGTCACGACATGGCGACGACACTATTAAGAAATGGAGAGATGCTCTTTCAAGTGTTGCAGACATAAGTGGGTTTGATCTGGACGCCAAGTTTAATGGGTGAGACCTCCATTTCTGTCTCTCTCTGTGTATACGATGTTATGCCTATGGTCTCAATTATATTATGTTGGTTGTTTGTGAATATATATATTTAATTTATGTGGTTCTTTTTTGTGAATATATAGTGACGAGGGGCGCATGTTAAAGAAGATCCTTGAACGTGTGGTGGAAATGAGTAAGAAACCAGAGTTGTATGTGGCAAAGTATCCCACTGGTCTAAATGACAAAGTGACAGATTTTGAAACTACAGTGTTAAAGCAGCAGCGAAGTGGAAAAGTTCAGGTGGTTGGCATAGTCGGTTTGGGTGGAGCGGGGAAGACAACATTGTCTCTTGAGCTTTTCAATAGAAAGCGCTCATGTTACAGTGAGTCGTACTTTTTATCAGATGTAAGAGAAAAGGCTAATAAAAGTTCATTACATTCCTTGCAGAGGGAACTTCTAAAGGGCCTCACTCCGTTTGATCTGCATATACAGTTTGATCTGCATATAAACAACATTAATGAAGGTATAGGGATGTTTAAAAGGTATCTCAAGTCTTCTCGTGTCTTTTTGATTCTAGATGACATAGATCATGAGGATCAGCTAGAGGCGTTTTTACCACTTAAAGATGTCTCAAGTTCAGATAGCTTAATTTTAATTACATCTCGAGACATAAATGTCCTCGAAAGGTCAGGAGTGGAACAATTATCCATTTATAAGTTAACAGGTCTTCCTACACAACACTCACGAGAGCTATTTTGCTCATATGCCTTCTACCAGCCCTATCCACCGCAAGGATTTAAAGATCTAGTAGATAAGTTTCTACATGTATGTGATGGGCTGCCTTTATCTTTGAAAGTAATGGGGGCACTGCTATGTGGAAATAATGACAAATCTATGTGGGGGGTCATACTTCACCGAGTAAAAGTTCCAAGTGACATCCAAAAGAGATTGAAAATTAGTTATGATGCACTGGGTGAGGAGGAACAGCGGATCTTTTTAGATATTGCATGTTTCTTCATAGGACAAAAGAAGAGTAGTGCCATAACATTCTGGGACGGATCAGGCTTGGAAGGATTATTGGGCTTTAAAAATTTAGAGGGCAAATGCCTCGTAGAAGTAGACTCTGAAAATGTTATACATATGCATGACCACCTCCGACACATGGGAAGAGACATTGCGGAGGAGAAATTACCGCGCCGTTTTTGGCGTCCCATAGAGAGCATTGATGATTGGCTGTACCAACAATCATCTGTAAGTGTTTAAATATAAATTTTTTTTTCCATGAACCTCCTTATCATTTTTCAATATTCCATTTTTTTTCTATAGAAATTTGTGTAATTTTTTTTTTATTGTCCATCGTTTACTGAAAATGAACAGGTAATTACAGAAGCTCGTGGAATTAATATCAGTCACAGGGATACCTCTGATAAAAGTATTATAAACTCATCAATGTTGTCATTGTACCAAACGAAGATCGAAAAGTTGTTCGGGAACCGCTTGATCGAACTTCTGTGTACATGTTACCGTTTTCCTGGTGTTGGTGCGACGAACTTGCAATTTCTTAGTACTGAAGGATATCTCCTGGAGCGCATTTTGAGGAGGGTGCACCCACAAAATCTCATATGGCTTTCTTGGACTGCCTGTCCCTACTCTTACCTGCCTTCCTGGATTCCAATGAGGAATTTAAGGGTTTTGAAGGTGCGGGGGAAAGTATTGGAAACATTGTGGCAAGGCAAATCGCAGGTAAATTTAAATTTCTTGTTAGTGGTTAGTCCATACTGATATTCCACCAGAGAGTGTCTCTACTAGTTCCAACGGTTTTCTTCATGAGATCATATCGTTATTGTACTGATATTCCACCAGAGTGTCTCTACTAGTTTTAACTGTTTTCTTCATGAGATGATATTTATATCGTTCTTACAATAGAAACACTAATCTTCCAGGCACCAAAGAGCCTCTACCACATGGACCTGTCTTGGTGCTACAAGTTGAAGAGGCTGCCAGATTCCTTGGGTAGTTTGACCAACCTACACCATCTGGACCTGTCTTGGTGCGCGAAGTTGAAGAGGCTGCCAGATTCCTTGGGTAGTTTGACCAACCTCCACCATCTGGACCTGTCTCGGTGCAAGAAGTTGGAGAGGCTGCCAGATTCCTTGGGTAGTTTGACCAACCTCCACCACCTGGACCTGTCTTGGTGCAAGAAGTTGGAGAGGCTGCCAGATTCTTTGGGGAGCCTAACGAACCTCCACCACCTGGACCTGTCTTGGTGTTGGGAGAAGTTGGAGAGGCTGCCAGATTCTTTGGGGAGCTTAACGAACCTCCACCACCTGGACCTGGATGGGTGCGAGAAGTTGGAGAGGCTGACAGATTCTTTGGGGAGCCTAACGAACCTCCACCACCTGAAACTGTCTCCGTGCGAGAAGTTGGAGAGGCTGCCAGATTCTTTGGGGAGCCTAACGAACCTCCACCACCTGGACCTGTCTCGGTGCGTGAAGTTGGAGAGGCTGCCAGATTCTTTGGGGAGCCTAACGAACCTCCACCACCTGGACCTGTCTCGGTGCGAGAAGTTGGAGAGGCTGCCAGATTCTTTGGGGAGCCTAAC
>LPNX010047408.1:0-15783 GCA_001517045.1 Pseudotsuga menziesii
CTCAAATACATAATAGAAACATCCCAGAATAAACATCGGGTTACAATAATATAAAATACATAGAAGAATACATTCCGAAGTTACATATACATCAACAAGCTGCGCTTACCTCTCTAAGTATTTTCCTATCTACTACTGATGTAATTATTCACTATGTTTATATTACTCGAACCGGTTAAATGATTACTCTGCTAGTGTTTACTATTTATCAAGCATTTGCGTATGCTGGTTAAGTTATGCCTTACTTCATGTTTATCTGTTTTGTACTTTGTTTATAGTTTTATTTATTAAAATTTCTTACTTTCCTTTAACTGTCAAGGGGTGGAGTGGCGGAATTTGAATCCCTTAATGGACCATGCGGAGAGGTAAAAGGTTCCTCCTTCTTTTACGGTGTTTACTTAGTTCATTGTGAACTAATGCAAAATTCCCCTTTATGTGCAGGTTATTCATTGCCATAATCTATATATGGCAGCTAAACGTAACATACTACGACATGCTAACTATGCTACACTATCCTATTCATACCGAAGATAAAAAGACTAAAGTCCTGGCCTAACTGTTCCTACTTTCTATGTTTACACAGAGTTGGGATTGTATGACCTGAATATTCATGGTTGCCATTACTATTATGGTTTGAGGTTATGATGATTTTATCCACTTGATATTTATTTTTTAACATGTAATTTTGTAATGTGTAAATACTAGGGTTTAAGGATTAAATCATAAGTCATGGAAAAATTTATGTTAAGTATTAGGAAAGACTATGGGTTATGTGTAAACATTTCATGGCATATTTCATATTCCATGAAACTATGGTTTAACAATACCAAAGAGGGTTTCGATGGGGTTTTAGTGCAATTGCGAAAACGTCGTGGTTTAAATGATGGAGATGTGGGTAAAAATCACGTTGATAGTGGAAACCAGGGTCGCGCATTTATGGCTCCTTGGAAAGAGTGGGAAACGAGACACAAACACTTTCTTGGTCGATTGTGTGGTTCATTTGGCTCTGATATTGGTGGTCGGTGTGGTTTTGGCTCCAAGGCGTTTGTGTTGTGTGGAGTAGTAGCTCCCCCTACGTCGAAAGGTATGTGCTCAACCTAGTTTTGCAGCACTGTTTTGTTGTTTGCTTCTACTGAGGTTTCATCATACTTCTCATGGATATGTTGTTTGGTTTGTGCAAGTGACAGGGTGGATTGGATTTCGTGTCTTGTTGGTGGATCTCTGGACTGTCTACACAATCCTTTAATAGGTAAGCCCTGTGAATCAACGTAGGCCTTTGACTCTGCACTTGTGGGTGACAGAGTGTTGCACTCTATTTTGGGAGGCTTTATCTCTGTGTAGTTTTGGTTTGCAGACTTTGATAGTTGGTTTGGGCCTTCGTATGGTATTGGGCATCCGAGAGATGTGACTATAATTGAAGTGTTCTTGAAGTTATAAATGTTCAAATGTTCATGAATCGTATCTATGAAAATGAAGGCTTGACTCTGTAAGTAGTTTTAGTTTGTAATTAAATCGTATGGTTTTACTGTTTTAATCGAATGGTGCTGCGTTTGGAATTATATGATGTGAAATTCCTTGGCATTATAGTGCCATTTCTTGCAATGGCACTATGTACTCATGACCGTGTTAAATTTACTGTTTATGCTTTAAATTCATGGATTGTAAGGATGGTTAAGGTAGTGACTGTATGCGTTAACAGTAGGGTTTAAATTATCCCTTCGCAAGATTATACGTGTTGGGTATAATTCCTTGCTTGGTTGTGGTTGGGGTTTCTCCTCACGGCCATGATCCTAGCTTGGCATTTGTGGTGAGCACGCAGTTGGTACATTTTGTTTCTTTATAAGTATTTAAATGTGAGACCGTGTTGGGGATTATAATCATGATATTTTAGAAGTTGTCACTAACCTTTAGCTAATCCGCAGCTAGTGAATAGTGTTTTGAAATTATTCTCTGTGTGTTTTGGTTCTGCTATCGCAATTCATATTTGGTGTAAACTGTGGATTATGTTGAACTTTTGTGGGCATCATGTAATGCGAACCCTTGATAGTGTTTAAAATGTTGGTGTTTTAAAATCGATACCTACAGGATTTGATTCATGGGCATGTAATTCGATTGGGTTTCTATTTATAATAATGCAAGCCTCCAGGATTTGATTCTGGGTTGTCTAATGCATGGAATGGTGTTTTAACGTAGCGTTATAATTTTTATTTCATAAGCCTACATGATTCGATCTTGGGTTGTCTAACATGTGGATTGGTGTTTAACACAGCGTGTATATTTTTGGTTTGGCGATGATGCTGATAGGATTCAATCCTGGGTTTTTAAATGGATATGTTGTTTACTGATTTGCTTTGTATTATGCATATAATTGATTCTTAGTTATGGTTACAATAGTTGAGATAACTGTAATGATCTTTATTTCTATGACTGGACCTTAACAAGTCTTGATGGCTGGCTTTTATGTAGAGTTTTTTATAATGGAAATAAATGTATGGGTTTGATTAAGATTTATCATCGTTATATTTATTATAGAATTAGTGTTTAACTATATTAAATCTGTACATCATATTTATGATATAATTGTTTAAGATTCAACATGGAAATGGTATTTGATTTATGTTTATGCACAATGTTTATGCTACAGTTGTATATAATGGACTTGATGGGTGAAATAATAAGCATCCTGGCAATATGCAATATGCTAGTAGTGGAAGATGTAGAGTTGAATTTTAATGGAGATAATTTTGTGTCTGTGGATTTTAATTAGTTCTTTTGATTGATAGTTTTATTTGTTTATAAACTATGGTTTACTTTTGTATATAAGTTTGAACAATAATCAGAAATCTAGCTAACTTAACTAATCTAGACTCTGTTAGAAAGAATACACAATTAGAGAAGACTGGCTTTAAAATATAAATGATGAAAGAGTAATGGAGAAATAATAGAGATGATGTTTTCCTATTGTTTGGAAAGATGATAAAAATATATGTGATAGTAGATAATTAATAACGAGAATAAATTTATCTATATTTTCCTAACTAGACAATCATGGTTAAGAAAATGAAACACTCTTATAGCATAATATTTATTTCTATCATTTTTGTGCATACGTAAACTAAAATAACCCTAGTTGTTCTTTTAAGGTTATGTAGAAATAACCTAGCTACAACAGTAGATAATGATCATATTATCATTCTAGACTTTAATCCCTTCAATAAACGAGAAAACTGTATGAACTGTAAGGAAGATCAAGAAACCTCATACCTGTAATTTGAAGCTATTTTAATGGTTGAAAATCCTGCACACTCAGACACACAACATTAACAAGGACATAGATAATTATGAACTCTATTCAATTAACCCAATAACTTTGGAACTATCATGTTCCACCCAACCATGACCCAGAACCATTCCTGGTTTCAATTTGGATCCCCCCGAGCTAGTTCCAACATGCAAGTAGCTTAGAGCTTCTAAGGTAAGGATTCCCTATCTTGGATAACAGGTTCTGTATCAGTTTTCTTTTCCTCTTAGAAAAAATGCTCTCCAAGAACTCTCTTGAGAATAATAAGGTAGAATTATGAAATAATCAAAATATCCCCAAGCTTCTCTTTGGCTTGGGTCTTTATAGACAGACCTTATGTAAAGGGGCAGTTAAATCGAGAATCCTTTATGTTCTTCAAATAACCATTTTTATTTAATTTAGGAGAATTTAATATTTATTTAATTTAACTTAGGAACTCTTTGACTAGTTCCCACTTTGACTCTTTTAGGTAATTAATATTTTAATTAATATTAGTAATAAATAATAAAACATCTTATGCCCAATATACAAAATAAAACATCAAAGTAACTGTTAGGATATTTAAACACTTAGGAGTTAGTTAAGATCAACTTGTGTAATATATCCATTAGGTAAAAGTGTGTTTCTTTAGTATGCATTAGTATGCATTTGTAAATATTCTAATCCGATGGTTACGATATGTTCTAGACATAGAGTAATCCGACGGTTCAACTTCTCTTAGATCATACCTACCATTGATCCATGGCTTAACACCCGATTGGTCTATGATATCTATTTAAAGAGCATAGAGGGTCCTTGGCTAGTTGATTGATTATGAGAAGCTCATGTAACTTTCTTTCTTTTGCATAATAAATTGCTCCAAGTAGCTATTTGGCTGGGGTCGTGGACTGTTTCCCTCTTGAGGGTTTTAACCACGTGACAAACATCGGTGTGTTTATCTATGATCTATTTGTGTGTAGTAGTTTCTGAAGGTGTTTGGTCTTTTGGGAGTACCCTATGTACCCGAACATGGTATCATAGTTTTTATGAAGAGTCACTTTCGGTTTTGATATAGATCTGGAACCGGTGTTGCTGAAGCTTTGAAAGGGTTTTTGTTTCTAGATTTTTTGAACCTTTTCAGCCTATGGGAGTTGTTCCATTGCATTCAGAGTGTCGTTTCCATTGGAAAATAGTTTTCATTTCACCAAAAACCATTTTCATTTGCTCCAGAAACACCCATTTTAGCAAATATGAAGGTATAATGTTACAATGAAAGATTTGTTTTTTTTAAATCTCTCATATTTTATCAGTTTATTATTAGATATTTTATATTTTAGTCTCAGACTGTTGTTTTCCCTGACTGCGTATGCTTTTTGCTGTGCACCTTGCGCGATCGCGACGAATCAGAAACAGTAAGGGAAAGTTTTTTTCTTGTCTTCTCGGCTACGTATGCTCTTTACCATGCACCTTGTGCGATCATGAAAAATCAGAAACAACGAGAAAACTTGAAAACGTATACTTTTCGGGTAAGCTAACCAAGATCTAACCCCATTGTGTGGAAAAAGTTTTTTTTTTTTTGTTTTTTGTTTTTTTTTGTGATTTGCAGGAAAAGAAAGCAAGCATGGAAAACGAGAGAGAAGAGTAAAAAAAAGCCCCCTTCCTCTTTCCATACTTTTATGTACCTTTTAAACTTAGCTCACTTGGTCCAATGTTGCTTTACACCTTGATAAGTCTTGAGTTCAAGTCTTATCAAGCTACTTTTTAGTGCATGCAATTTCTATTTTCAAGTTACTTTATTGTAAAAGTGCATCTCACATAAATAAAATAAAATAAAAGTGAGTCACTTAAGTCTTTTAATTTATTGCTGCACTATTTAAAAGTCACATTATTGTAAAAGTTAACATCACTTATTCTACAAAAGTGATTCACTTTAAAACAACTTTATTGTAAAAGTGATTTTCAAAGGTTGATCTTGGGAAGAGGGGGCTTCTTTTTTTTAGTTGGTCAAGTTAATATCTGCCACGTCACTATTGGGGACATCTTCAACACTTTCTTTGATCAAGCATAACTTCATCATCCAGAATCAGTTTTAAGTGCCGTGTTTTTTAAAACCGCATATTTTTTCCATCTCTTTGCATCCAGATAGTTAGTTTCTATTTTTTCAGCCATTATTTTATAGTATGGCCACTCCTTGTGATATTATACTTACAAGTTCTAACTATTTCTCATGAAAATCTCGTATGGAGGATGTTCTGCGAAGTAGGGGACTTTTCAGGATAATCTCAGGGAAAGAAACAGAACCCACTGATGATGATAAGAAAATTAAATAGGCAAATCAATGTGATGAAGATTGTGGATTGATTGGGATGTCAATCTCTACTGATTTGTGATTCCACATATCTGGAATTGATGAACCTGATAAAGCTTGAGAAAAGTTGGAATTTGTGTTTGGTAAACATAATGAAATTCAAGGTCATCAACTTGAGAATGAGTTGCTTTCCTTGAATCCAAATGATTTTTCATGCATTCAAGACTATTTATCTAAGTATAAAACTCTTAGACTATTATGTGCCGAATGTAGGATTAAGAAAGAAGACAAACAATGTATTTATCATAGTCTTTCAAAACTTGGACCTGCATATTCTGTTTTTGTATCTACATTCTACTCCATGAAAGAATCATTGATTGCAACTAGCTATCAAGAGCCTAGCCTTGAATCCTTTTGTGATTCCTTAATTAGAGAGCAAGATAAGCTCATTCATCTTGGAATAATTAACAATGCAGATACATCTGGGAAAGCCTTATTGTCCCAACAGAAACAAAAGCCCAAGCCTCCCAAGAAACATAATTTTCACAATAATAAGCCAAACAACAAGGGTCCCAAACCCTCTCAGTCAGCTCCTCCTTTAAAAAATGACAAAGGATCCAAGCAAAAAGGAAAGAAGACTGAGCATCATTGCAATTTTTGTGGGAAAGATAATCATGATGAATCTAAATGTTTTAAGAAGATGACAGCCTTGGAAGCAGCAATGAAGAAGCACCACATCATCCTAGATTCGTCTTTAGAATCTAACTCTCACAGACATGCACTTTGTGCTTCTGGTTACTCTTATACTGCATCTTCTTCTTCTACTTCAAATGAATGGCTCATTGATTTTGGAGCATCTTATCATATGGCTAAGGATCAATCCATCTTTTCTACTATGCATGAATATAACACCAAACAAATATTTGTTGGTGATGATAGATCTCTAAGTGTTGTAGGATATGGAGCAGTTCTAGTAGAAAATGGTCATTTCAGTGATGTACTATGTGTTCCAAAAATTTCCTGCAATTTGTTATCAGTCTATCAAATCACTCATTCAGGTGAAGGTAAAAATGTGACATTTACACCTCACCAAGTTGTAATCAAGGATTTTAAAAATCCTCAAAATGTCCTTACTACTGGAACTGTTGATGATATTACCAGGTTGTACAAGTTTAACAACTTTGGGTCATCACCTTTTCCTTCAATTTTTGTTGCTCATAGTGATAACTTGAGCAAACTTTGGCATGAGTGATTTGGTCACTTAATTATCTCTCATTGCAACAACTATGTAAAAAAAATATGGTGACTGGTCTTCCGCTGGTATCTTGCAAGGATGGTGTTTGTTCCGGTTGTGTAGTCGAAAAACATCAACGGGACAGTTTTGACAAATGTGCCTCTTGGAACGCGTCAGTTCCCTTGGAGCTTGTGCATAGTGACTTGTGTGGCCCTCTTCCATCTGCTTCCTTTTCTGGTTTCAAATATTTCTTAACTTTCATTGATGACTACTCCAGACGCACTTGGGTTTACTTCCTAAAACTTAAGAGCGAAGTCTTTAACATGTTCTTGGCTTACAAGGCCTTTGTTGAAAAACAATCTGGTCATCAAATTATTAAGTTAAGATCTGACAACAGAGGAGAATATGTTAACAACAAGTTCATTACTTTTTTCATTAAACAAGGAATCCAACAACAACACACTGTTCCATATACACCACAACAAAATGGTGTAGCTGAACGAAATAACTACACTTTAAAAGAAATGCCTAATTGTATGATCCAATCTAAGGGACTAAGTCTTCAATATTGGGCTAAGGCCATAAATTGTACAAATTACATAGTTAATTACACACCCACTAAAGTTTTACAAGGTATAACACCGGAAGAAACATGGAGTAAAATTAAACCAGATGTAAGTCACTTTCGTGTGTTTGGTTGTGAAGCATGGGCTCACATTCCGGATGAAAAACGGAAAGCATTGCAGCCTAAAAGTGAAAAGTGCATATTTGTTGGATGTTCTGAAGATGTAAAAGGTTATAGAGTTCTTCAACCACATTCTCATGATATAATCATTAGAAGAGATGTTAAATTTTATGAAAATCTATTGGCCTGCGAGCCTAACTTGGCGGGTGTGCCATCTTTGGTATACGAGCCTGATTCGACGATTGTGCTACCTTCTTCTTCTTCTTCTAGCTTCCTTGATAGGTTTCCAACTCTAGTTTCTGATGATGACAGTGAGGATGAAAATCCACCTCCACCTACTCATGTTCCTCAAATTGCACCAGCACCAATACTTCCTCGATGGATCCGTTCAACATGTGAAGCAGCTGGTGATCTTTTCGGTGATCCTAGAGATCAACATCGAACACGTTCTCAGTTTCAGCGAGCCTCTTCTCTTTTGGCTCAAGTTTTCGAGAATCATGATCCAGAAACTTTTGCAGAAGCTTCAAGAAATCCATATTGGGATGCAGCTATGGATGAAGAATATTGTTCCTTATTGGAAAATGATACTTGGGATCTTGTTCCTCTTCCAAAAGGAAGAAAACTTGTCAGATGTAAATGGGTCTACAGAACTAAGTATGCATCAGATGGAAGTGTTGAAAGACTTAAGGCAAGGTTAGTTGCCAAAGTTTTTTCCCAAGTTGAAGGGATTGACTACAATGAAACCTTTGCCCTTGTAGCAAAAATGAACTCCATCCGCCTTGTTCTTTCCCTTGTAGCCTTACATAACTTGGAAGTCCATCAAATGAATGTCAAGTTTGCCTTCTTACATGGTGATTTACATGAGGAAGTTTACATGGAAAAACCTCCTAGATATGTTCAAAATAACTCTAGCCTTGTTTGTCTCCTTAAGAAATCCTTATATGGCCTTAAGCAAGATCCTAGAGCTTGGTATGCCAAAATGGATAGCTTTCTCCTTGACACTAGTTTTTTTAGATGACATTCTGACTCCAATGTCTATACCAAGAAAGTAGTAAACCATATCATCATACTTATTCTTTATGTTGATGATCTTATCCTTACTGGTAGTGACCCTAACCTTATAACCCTTGTGAAATCCAGTCTTAAGAAAAATTTTGAAATGTCAGACTTAGGACATTTGCATTATTTTCTTGGTCTCCAAGTCTTGCAAACCAAAGAAGGAATCTTTCTTTCCCAGTCTAAGTATGCTTTTGACCTTCTTCATCGCTTCCACATGGAAGATTGTAAACCAGCCCCTTCTCCCTTCCAGTCTGGAGTCAAACTTTCTGCCACTTGTACTTCCCCTGAAGTAGATGCCACCTTGTATCGTCAGCTTGTTGGTAGTCTTTTATACTTGACTCATTCCCATCTTGACCTTTGCTTTTCTGTTGGTCGTGTTGCCCGTTATATTCAAACTCCTCATGAAAGTCACTGAAAAGCAACAAAAAGAATACTTCGATATATTCGAGGTATAATTCAGTTTGGGATTCATTATAGTACAAGGGGGAAACCTTTGTTGGTTGGTTTCATTGATTCAGATTAGGCTGATGATCCTGATGATCGAAATTCTATTGCAGGTTATGTTTTCAGTCTGGGATCTGGACCTATCACTTGGGCTTGTAAGAAACAACAAGCACTTGCTCTTTCTTCAGCAGAAGCAGAATATCGAGTTGTAGTTAATGCTAGTCAGGAAGCTTTATGGCTTCAACAGATCCTTTCAGAGTTTGGATTCGAGCAGCAGCAGCCTACCCCACTTTGGTGTGACAATCAAAGTGCCATCAAGCTTGCTAAAGATCCAGTTCTACATCAGCGCAGCAAACACATTGAGCTACACATACACTTCATCAAAAATATTGTTCATGATCGTGTTATTGAAGCGCTCTATTGCCCAACAGATGATCAAGTTGTAGACATCTTCACCAAGTCTCTTACAGAAGCAATTTTTTCTAAACTTCGATCTATGTTAGGAGTTCATGAATGTGTCCTTAAGGGGGGATAGGCTCTAATGCCTCATTCCTTCTCCTAATAGTGTCACTTTTGTAAATCCTTCAATCCTATCCCAAGTTGTTCTTAAGGGGGGATGTTAGGATATTTAGACACTTAGGAGTTAGTTAAGATCAACTTATGTAATATATCGGTTAGGTAAAAGTGTGTTTCTTTAGTATGCATTAGTATGCATTTGTAAATATTCTAATCCGACGGTTATGATATGTTCTAGAAATAGAGTAATTCGATGGTTTAACTTCTCTTAGATCATACCTACCATTCATCCGTGGCTTAACACCCGATTGGTCTATGATCTCTATTTAAAGAGCATAGAGGGTCCTTGGCTAGTTGATCGATTATGAGAAGCTCATGTAAATTTCTTTCTTTTGCATAATAAATTGCTCCAAGTAGTTATTTGGATGGGGCCGTGGATTGTTTCCCTCTTGAGGGTTTTAAACACGTGACAAACATTGGTGTGTTGATCTGTGATCTATTTGTGTGAAGTGGTTTTTGAAGGTGTTTAGTCTTTTGGGAGTACCCTGTGTACCCGAACAACAACATCATATGCAATGGGGTTTATGCCCATAAGTGTCAGGTCAAAAATTCAGGATATTACAATTTTACAGATTCCAGAGGCCAATTTTGTACAAACCAGTGTTTGACAACAATTGAATGCATTTCCTTTACTTGATCTGTATTGGGTAAATTTCTTTTAATTTACAAATACATGTTTTCTAAATGTCCCAAATTCTTATATCAAGAGATTTAATTATTTCAAATTTTGGAAAAATATGGATTTCATGTAGAGTACACATAAAACACCGAACTGCTAAGGAATATTTTCCTTGATGAGGAAATCTAGATAAAACACAAAAATTCTCGATTATATTTGTAATTATATATATTGGGAAATTCAACTAGGGTGTTGTAGTATTCAAGGTTGGTCTACTTGTTTTGGTAGTTAGTTAAGGTCTCATATTTACAATCTCATCATCATCGGCTCCAATCCTTTTAGCCAATCAACTTTCCTCAAAGAAATGCCTCATAGAATCCCCCATGTATTTCTTTTCCTCCCTCATGTTCTTTTTCTTCCCTATCTCCTCTCGGTAACTCTTAAAAGTATAATCTACGTTCAACTGAACCGCTAAGGCACCATGTCCTCTTGAGACTGGCTTATCTTCGCTTCCTCCTTTGGTTCACTGATAATTATCTTTGGAGGGTCCTCTAGTCTCTTCAAGGCCATCCAAACCCACAAGTTTTAATTGTTATACATGCGTGTTAGGAATTAGAGTACTAAATTTTATCAAAAGATGTAGCAAAGACTAATTCGATTTAACAATTTCTTATAATAAGAAAACTGTTTGTCATCTTCTAGACCTTTCACAACAAAAACAAAAGTTCAAAGATTGGTTATGTAGCATAAGAGAAGTACCTGGGTAGTTTGTTCTTGGGTTTCTGCATTTATGTACAACAACTTCAAAAGTCCTAGCCCACACATCTCTCTTGGTCAGGAAATCGTATTTGAGATTGAATAAATTCTTAACCATTTCTACCAATTATGAATTTTCAAACTCATAATAAACACTCATTCACAATTATATTCTATCCGCTTGGTAAGGGGATTTCCCAAGTGTCATATCAAACAACGGGATATGAGACTTAGTTTACTACCACAACAAGGGTGTGTCGTGGGAGTAATACAATTGATAGATAACTTGAAAAACCAAAATTGAGTGTTTTTTTCTTACAAATAAACTTTTCTCAATAATGGTTAGGTTACTAATTTAATTGAAAAAACAAGAATTGAAAAACTAGAATTGAGTGTTTTTAATTGAATAATGCTTAGGTTACTAATTTAATTTAGTTTAATTCATAAAATTTATTCATTTATATTTTATAGTTATTTTTATTTGAAAGATAACTTTTTAAAACCAGAATTGAGTGTTTTTTAATTGAATAATGGTTAGTTTACCAATTTAATTTAGTTTAATTGGTAAACTTTATTCAGTTAGATTTTATAGTTTTTTATTATTATTTAAAATATAACATTTTGAGTGATATGTAATTTGATCATTTTTATAATACGTTAATTTAATACTAATATTCTTAGTTAGGTAAAACATGTTAAAAGCATATACTCATAAACATTTAAAACCACTATTTGAAGTAACATAATCAACATTTAATATCAAGGATATTTTGAAGTGACTTAGTTTTCCTTACATAAGAGTAATGAAATGATAAGTTTTTCCATTACAAAACTTGGAAAACACGAATCACTTCAAAACTCTATCCTTGCCTTCAAATTTGTAAATCTGTATAGCTAAAGTTTTAGCAGTCTTAAATTTATCACTAATTAAGCTACATGTTTAACTTCCTCCTAATTCCGTACATCCATATACTCATTTTCAATTGCATTGTAAGTATGATTTATGCTCAGAATGAAATCTACAACGACCAAAATTACACTGCAGATTGACGCACCTACTCTAATACTCTCCCTAGATTGGCATATCGATGTCGTTTGTAAATTAGGTTAAAAACAACGTTTGAGAGACTTAACACTACTCAGGATTGTTTGTTATCTTTGTCCCAGATTCAACGTTAATGGAGAGGCATACTTTCATGTTATATTATTGATCGTGAGAAGATTAAAATGATTTATGTTACTTCAAATATTGAGTGTTACAGTGCGTTGCACACAGTAATAATAGAAATTTCACTCTATCCCAAAGATACCTTATTTCTCAAATTGCTAAGTGAATTCATAAACTTGAGAGTATGGGGTCCTTTCAACTTAATCGAGACCTGGTGTCATGGTATGGTTGGTATTTAAAAATTTCCCCACATTCTTAAAAAGGAACGGATCCTCCACAAAATACCATTTAATACGCCAATTTCGATGTAAACGTGAATTAAATTCAAACATGTTGATGAAATGTTGTGCCTTTGATAGTACACTTTCTATTCTAACGTTAGAAGAAATTCCCTAGAATGGATGTATATAACATTCAATTAAGATGTAAATGGTAGAATCTGTGAGTTCAGATTCAAATTCCACATCAATTTATGATGAACATAAAATCTGAAATAAAGCGACCTCATGGAAAAAAGAAGATGTAGCCCTCTCTAGTAAAACTTGTACACTAATGAAGATCATATCTCACCATATGGATGTAGCGTCAACGAGCATTAGAATTTATAGAAGTTAATTGCATTGCATTTATATACAGTGGAGCTAGAGCTAGATTATATTATGACAACCAATATGCACCCCGCAACAGAGTATTTAATGCACTTGTTGCGGGGCATCCCAAGGTAACTAGTTTACGGAATGCGACTTCAGGTTTCAAACGGGTTGGGCCTGGGAGGATTAAGCAACCATTAGGGAACATATCACCATCATGTGCCATCCATCAACCAATACACATTAGCACGCATGAGGGCATGTCACTTGATGCAACAACCATCATCACACTAAAACCCAACGCACATGCACTAGGGCTGATCATGACAACATTGCTTGAGTGTTGGGAGAGATACGCTGGATGGGGGATATTCACCAGGATGAAACAAGTACAGGGAGATACACTTTGATAAAATTTGTGAGGACTGTGTAACTAGATGGGCCAATTATGGTGTTAACCTACCCACATTATTTTCTAGGCTACGCACTTGTCTCTAAGCATCCTCAACCCAAGCGTTGCATTAGAGGAAATTTCAACTCAAAATGGGCCTTTTAACTCTAATTCAAATTCCATTTCATCATGTGTTATCCAATGAAATTGATTTAAATTTGAAATATTGTATATGTCTTAAACACTTTTTAATATAAATTTGGGGATAGGTGTCATAAAAAAAACTACTCTTTTTGTTTGTATTTTTGACATATCTCCCTGTGTTTTTACTCAAATTTCGATCAGGAGAGCTCATTGGATGCAGAATTAAATTCCCCAATTCCGCATCCAACAAGTACCCACCTGGAATACTTTTGAGGGACCCCTCTACCCCAAAAACAATAAATACCTGAAAAACATGATGATGATGTTATCCCCTACTTTTTTTATATACCTTTTAACTAATTATTTTCTAAGTTATAGTATAATACTTTATACCGATTTTATTTTTGTATGTGATTGTGTATAGGTTTTAAAATGAGAAAGTGGGAGGAGATTAATGAGTTGGAAGTTGAAGATCCAGAAGATATTGTATATTTTTCCATTGAAGATTTGACATTGACAGAAATTATATGGGGGGTGTTTGTGTCAGAAACTGTTTCTAAGGCTAGGGAAACATGCCAACACAATCTCAAGAGTAAATTCAATTCAAACTAGGGTTTAGGGTTTTTGTTTTAAGTGTTTTGGTCATAAACATCAAGAGCATATATGGAATACATTCATCAAATAAGCAACAACTAAATCAAACACAATCACTGATAAAGATGTATATATATCCAAAGAAACTAACAAAAATCCTGTATTGAAGTTTACCCATAATGAACAAACACTGCTAGAAAACAAACATTAACCAGCACTGAAATTGTCAATTAAGAAGCTAAACAAACTCACAGTAAAGCCAAAACAGACCAAAAGTAGGGTAAAGAGTCATATATCCATAGTTTCACCAGTAAATGTACAAGAGAGTCACAACACTTATCTTTGAATAAGCCTGAAAGTATGATAGCCCACAGACCTCCTGATGCTCCAGAAAAATTAGAACCTTTACAATGTCTTTCAAACTCTCCTAAATAGCTATCCTCCTCAAAAAACAGTTAGGTTTTACCTTCTAAACTGCCTCCATCGAATCCCTAAAGTAAGTAAGGTACAAAGTGATTTTTTTACAAAATTACATACTTGCTAAAAATAGCAATGCTTAACAAAACTATTTATCAAAACTAATCACTAACTAAAAACTGATTCATAACTTCTTTGATGCTTTTACAAGCAAATCAATGCCATCAAGCCTTCGAGTCCTTTTTCTAGCTCTTTCATGCTTTTCCTCTAGGCTGTCTATCTTCTGGTGCAAATCTTCATTTTCCTGTTGCAGCTGCTCCACAGTTTTCTCTAGCTCCATGGTGTATCTGTCAGTAGCTAGTTTTCCTTTCAACACCTCTTTAGATACTTCAGATAACTGTAAAAAATGCTGATGTACATCCAGCAATTCCTCCACCAGCCCCTTGTTGACCTTGAACAGATTGTCATTGGTCTCCTGAAGCTGCTTCACCTGCTGTTTGTATATTTGAATTCTTCCTTGTAGGCTTTCTTCCTCACTAGGGTTTTCCAGTACATTTGGCTTCTGCATCAAAATATCTGAATAATCAACCTGAACAACAACTTCTTCTATAATACCTGCTTGCTTCAATATGGCCTCATCTTCTTCATCCCATCCCTGCTTTGCAAAGTCCCATGCATTTGCTTTTTCTTCTTCCTGCTGTTTGATGATTTTATCTCTGATTTCAACTATTATCTCTGATAACTTAGGAGCAGGTTGGCATGCTTCATTTGCTAATTGTGATTTTTCTGTACCTGCAGGTTTAGAAGAAGAAAAAGGTTTAACAGATGTCTTCTTTTTGCTTTTACTGTCCTGCTAAAAACTTTCTGCTCTTTCACTGGAAGAAGAATTGATTAACACTGCTTCTTGCTTGGAATCTATTTTAGGATTGAGGAGTTTCTTCATGTTCCACCTGAATTTGTTTGTAGGCCTGGTTCTAAGTCTTCTATTTGAAGTGACAATTTTCTTCTTTTTTCTCTTAGGTTTTACTGATTTGCTCCTTGAAGTAGGTAAATCTTCCAATGCTTCTGTACTTGGTTCAGTCATGATAACCTGCTGCTCATCCTCCAACAGATACCCTTCATCTTCAGATATGATGGTAAGGGGGCTTCTTGGTTTATTTTGTAATTCTTCTTTAAAAGTGGCAGCTTTCTCCATGTCAACAGTGCCAGCTTGCTCAAAAGTAACAGATTTCTCCATACCAACAGTCAAATCGGGCTGTACCTCCTTGTCTGCAAACAATGAATATTTGGCTTTAGGATACTCTGAATCCCCTTTGAACTGACTGTCACCCTGTGCATGTTCTGAGACTTGCTCAGTCACCTCCTTGACCTTAATCTTACCCTTGCTGGTAGATGTGATTGAATGACCCATCTTTTTAATCATCACCTTACCTTTGTCAGCTTGTCTTTTGGGTTGTTGGTCTTCTTTTTGAGGATGAATGTCAGACCAAAATAAGAAG
Source organism: Pseudotsuga menziesii (assembly GCA_001517045.1). Classification (NCBI taxonomy): domain Eukaryota; kingdom Viridiplantae; phylum Streptophyta; class Pinopsida; order Pinales; family Pinaceae; genus Pseudotsuga; species Pseudotsuga menziesii. The sequence continues at coordinate 15,765 of LPNX010047408.1, forward strand.
AAATTCCAATTTCTTCCCT
>LPNX010047408.1:16124-37500 GCA_001517045.1 Pseudotsuga menziesii
TTTGCTGTTGTTTGACCACCTTCTCACTCTGCTAGGTATCCCTGTACAGGCTTGCAGTGTCAGTTTTAACCTGTGTCCACCATATAATTCAGTTCATGGATAAATATAGCATGAGATCAAGTTAAACATTCATGAAAGCTGTTATAAGGACAATATGGCTCTGCTCAGACTTCGAGCTGCACCTTCAGGCACACTGTTGAATGTTTGGGTACATCAGCCAATCAATTTCCTGTTTGTATTAAAGTTTCAATTGAATCTTTGTGTCCAAAAAGAATCAAAACAGCTTCAGCTCCAACCTTAAAAAACAGCTTCACTATGTCATATTTCAAACACAACATCAGTCATAAGTTCATCGAATCAAGTTGGACTGTCAGTATGAAAAGAAAGAGAAAATACACCAGTGTTTGCCAAAATCTGTATCCTAGCCCCAAACTGTCACCAAATCCTGTACATACTGCTTATATGTCTTGTAATCATTCGGGACTGGTTCTTCTTGCAAATGATTTCACATCTCATAATAAATTCAGAAGTTTACAAACCACTCAAATAGAACAGCAAAACAACCTCTGTATGAAAGTTAGCATAACCAGTCAATATATAAATCCTGTACATGCTGATTTCTGAAAATGCTGGTTCATATTGGCATTAGGTTAAAGACAGAACTCCATTCAAACAGCTCTTTATAATCACCATGCGTCCTCACCAGAGCTTCAAGTATATGGGAGAACAAATTATAAACCTTCTTCCTTCAGACAATCACTCAATTTCACAGGCTGGCTGTTTTAAATTCAAAGGCTTTTTAGTGCTCTGTTCCTTCAGATCTTTTATCAGAGTTCCTGGTGACTATTTCAGCGATGAAGATGATACTTTATGTCCCATTATAACCTTTTAAACAGCCAATTTCTTCGAATCACCTAGGAACCAGAAAAACCCAAATTTTGAGCTAAAAGGGTTTTGCAGCAATGTACATACCAATTTTTAAAATTTCGTGGCTCAAGGCTTCATCTTAAAGTGGCAACTGTCTTTCCTCAGGTGCACAGGTGTCCCCAGCTCATCTCTTCGACCACAAATGCCAGAATTAAGAAGCCCTAATTTTCTGCTAATGTTGCAAGTGCTGTATTTCTTCACGGGAACATAATCCAGCTTTTTCAGCGCTCTGTTCTCCTCCACGAACTTACCTTCCTATAAAAATGCATATGAATCGAAACCTTTGACAGTTTAAAACCGAGCTTTGATGATTTGTCTAACTGACTCCACGTTTTTAGCAATTATGCACCCGTTTTGGCTGAGTGACTGAAATCGACTGAAATGCGTGTCTAACTGCCATCACACGTGTTAAACAACCTTGAAAAAGACCATAAATCACTTTTAGCTGATACCCATGATGAAAACACTGCAAAAATTTGAAAAACAGAGAGGCGCGATTTTCTTGTAGCGCTTCCTTCATTAACTTTTTCACCAGCGCTACAAGAATCTTTCCTGAGCTAATTTATCACAATTTTACAGCTTTTTGATAAATTGTCGAATGTTTAGAGCTTTATCAAGCTTAAAGAACGAGTGTGCTTGATCTCAAAACATATTATTAATTCAACCCTTGAATATATACCCTCTTTATCCCTTTCAAAAATCTAAAAAGACTATTAAAAAGACAAATAAAATCTAAAGAAAATGTGCTCAAAAACTATTAAAAACTAATAAATCACCAATAGACTCTCCAAAAAGACCAAAACTGAGAAGTAATCAAACCTATGATTGAAGGTGAAACCAAAACAAACCAAAATTGAAGAAAACAAACCAAAATGGAGAGAAAAAATTACTGACATAACAGGGGGACCAAGTTGCAATTATTCCATACTGTAGACTTCAAGACTTTATTAAAGGTGAGAAAGTGAGAGAAAATTACCTTACTCAATTTGTTGTCATACTCAACGAACTCGAAAAGTCGAGGAGATCGAAAAAATTCAATTTGACACATATTTGGATTATGCTATGTGAGTCTTCATAGTTACTCATATTTGATTGTGTGAAATATGCTTATATACTTTTTTATTTTATCATTCAAGTTAATCGATAAAAACATGCATCCATATTTTTAATATATTGTAAATATATATGATAGGTATTGTTATGCATATGGTCCAGAGTCCACTTGCAAAGTTTGATTTGATAGGATTACAATGACTGGACTTAAAAATACAATTAAGAAATGTAGTTTGTGACAAATCATTAAAGTTGGTTACAAGTTCCACTTCATTGTGCATCGACTATGCCTTAGACCAAATGATGTTTTTATTACATATACAACATGTAGGCATATTGATAAATATGGTGTTGTGTGTCATAGGAAGGATGCATTTGGTAGGACTCAAACTTTCAATTATGCACCACATCTAATGAATAATATGTGAGCCAATGTAAAACAGATGGTTGAAGCTGGTTTTAATGTCACAATGATATGGGATAAACTAATTCATTGCATGGATCATGAAGCTGGACAATTGTTCACAGGGATATCTCAAGATGCTTTGGAAACAAGACAAGATATTTTAAACATGTACAATGATATAAAAATACAAGAATATGTGAAGGACCAAAGTGATCCAACTAGTGTGGATTGTTGGTACAATCAGTTTTTAGGTAAGTTTTTTTCTACCAAAAACAGGATGCTATGCAAAACATTCCGTTTATCATTGGTATACAAACAAGTTGGATGCGATCAATGATGGTGAAATACTCACACAATAATGTTATGTCCATGGATTCTACATTCAACATGAACAAATATGGGGTGAGTACAAATTTCTCATGCATCTCATATAATTATATTTATCAAAATGATTTCCTATGTGTGGAATTTAAATATAATTATGCATTGTTTGAAATGTAGTACCGAATTTATACACCGATGGTTTTCGACAAGAACCATAATGGTATCCCAATAGCTTGGGTTATTTCATCACACAATGCTACAAAGGATATTAAAAAAATGGTTATCAACATTATTTGAGATCAGAATGAAAGAACGTCCAGATTGGAAATTTCATGCTTTTATTAAAGATGATGTTGCAGCTGATATTGAGGCTTTAAGGTGATTTGATTAAACATTTTCATAAGGGATGGGGAGATATGAATAAATTTTCAATACGTATATACATATATTTATCTCTTTTAGTACAATTCCATTACAGGTGTTTAACTAAATCATCAATATTATTATGTGTATGGCATGTTCGTCGTGCATGGATGAATAATTTTTTCAGCAAAGTTAATGGAAAGGAAAAAAGAGTCTCAAATTTTCGTGCTCTAGGAGAAATAATGCATTTATGTAAGGATGATAGCTTGATACAAAAGAAGTCGCAGAGATCCTTGAATAATTCCAAGATCAAGAAAAGTTTATGGGGTATTTCAAAACCACCTAGCTAGACAACAACAAAATTTGTAAGAATTTTTTTATAGGCGTGTTATGATTATATTCTAATTCTATACTACACTATTTTTAGTCACTTCTTTGTCTCTACCCCCCTTCATTTTATAGATATGTGGGAAAAATATTACGAAAAGTTTCCACATTCAAATCAAGACACAAATAATGCAATTGAGTCGTACCATAGGTACCTTAATGAGAAGAAAAATGCATGCCATAGGCAGGTTGATTGGTACATTCATGTGTTGTTGGAAAATGTAAGCCTTATTACATTCACATGCAACATTTAAAGCAAGTTGGTATTATACAACCTAGAAAATCTCGTGAACAATGTCAGCAAAAATATACACACTAATATTTGAACATTAAATTGTCGACCGAGGAGTCGTGGACTTAGAGGTGCAAGCACTATATGTGTGGGGAAAAAGCATAAACTAGCCTAATATAGCCTAATTTAACTTGACTTAATGCCAAATAAATTCACAAATTACAAGGCTATTCATTCACTCAACAATAGGAAGAAAAGATGTCTAAATCTAATCTACAGAAACATTCATTCATGAAACTAGTTTCTAACCATACTAATTTAAATCAATCAATGTATGCAATTAGAGGTCAAAAGAAAATAATTCTATGTTTGAAAATCCAATCAAAGGAATCTCAAACAACTTCAAAAGACTCTCAACCCTTAACCTATTTTACAAATCCTAAATTTGAAATAACAAGACTACTTCTGATTTTAATTCAAGAGAACAAAAATACTTCTAATCTTGTCTCCCTAATGTAAAAAGATATTAATTTATTCAATCCTTTCAAATCAAATGATCACAACTCTTTCGTACAATGAATCAATCTAATCTGCAGAAGAGAACTTCCAAATCTTATGACAAACTATGTGACAAAATAAAGAAATCTCGTTCAGATCTAATTATAAAAGAAATGCACCTATATTATCTTTAAACTTAAATAAAATAGACCACTAAACTTCACTCAGCTATAAAAGAAAAAATCATTTTTAATAGATCTATTTCCAGAATTTCTCTACTTGTCCAAAAAAAAATTAAAAGCCTCACTTAAAGATTCACTCAATAGCTTCAAATGTATACAAAGTACGAGTTTCTCAAGATTTCAAGTTTCCTTACTAAATAGAGAAAATCAATACAAATTCCACTATCAAATTCTATAAATTTCTCCAATCACTATGTAATCTGGATTTAAAATCGCTTTAATGCTATATCCAAGACACAATACAAGTTACGAGATTATCTCATAACAAAAACTAGCTGCTATCTATATTCAAGTCGAACTCAGAAAAATAAATCCTAATTCATACAATTTTTTTAACAAACTATAAATTTTCAAATATGTTCCAAACGTCCAATAGATTGTAAAATAGTCCAAGCTACTACAAATACTCTATTTACTATGAAAAAAAAACTAAACTATTTAAAATTACTAACTTCTGGCCAGAGCTTCATCAACTAAATTTACAACAGAATCTTCCTAAATACCAAGAAGAAATTAAATCTTAAGATGCTTTTATGAGTTATTTCTATCACATGTAAAATCCACAAAGCAAGCAAGATCTACAGAAAGGATAAATCTGGTGAATAAATCAATGCATCAATAAGAAAATCGAGTCAATATGTAACACACTATTCTATTCATTCTGTAATCTTCACACATAAAAGGAATTAGATCAAAGTTGCGGAGTCAAACTGAAGCAAAACACATTCATAGGAAATAATGTTAAAAACACACAGTATGACAAGAGTTTAAATGGAATTATGAACAAAACACACTTACTAATCGAAACACAAGAGCACACACAGAGATTGAAGGTGGGCCCTCCCTTCAAACGCTGTAAACCAGAGTTTTTAAAACTTAAGGAAAATGCAGAATTTGATTAATGGTTTGAAAAATAGTTCACAGTATATCCCCTCCTTCATCTTGAAGAGGCCAATTTTATACATGAATTCAATGGAGGAATGGATAATATCAGCCCCCCAATTCAGCAATCGATTCAACAAGTTTTTAATTTTACAAAACCGGTCGTAGCCCTAATTATAAAAAAATCATGTATGTTCGGGCACATTTTTATCCATATATGGTAAGAAACTGCACAAAATTCCCACAAATAGAGGAAAATGACCATATTTGTGAAGTGGGTTTCGAACAGTTTCACCATATTCCTCATAGATTGCTAAGAAATGAAGCCTGAAATTAGGTTCCTGAATAAATGATGAGAGTACTGGATTGAGTGTCGGATTGGGTACCAGATCAGTGAAAGAAATTTATAATATAATTAAAAAAATAAACCCCAAATAATTCATTTGTAGATATAATATTTTAAATCTTATATTTAAAAATGAATAAATAAAATGAAATAATGACAAGATTATACCTTGTTGTGCATCTTCATTGAACAACCTTTAAAACCATGCAAATGATGCCTAAGTAATGATACATAGGAGAAAATTGAGGTAAAATACTTAAATTCTGGATTTGATGTATAGATAAAACATGGAAAATAGAGGTCCATAATCTCCCCCACACCAAATATCTTGCATGCCCTAATGCAAGAAAACAAAATTGTTATGCAAAATTGATAACCCACTCAGACTCCCGAGGGATTTAACCAACACCTACAACTGTGGAGAAGAAGGAAATGGTTTTGGTTGGTTGTTCTTGAGTTCTTCTAACTATTGTTCCTTTTTATTCAACTATTTTCTCAAACTCTTGTTGGATCTTGTCATGCCATCAACTAACGTTTGTAATGAAGTAACTTTATCTTTGAGAATGTCATTCTCCTTCTTAAGATGTCGAGTAAGGAGAGGATACTCCTAAACTTCTACAGTTAACTAAATATTCCTCTTTTGAAAGTAATCATTTGATGACAGATCGGAAGCAAAGGTGAAAGGATTCAGTAATGATGGGATGAACAATGGCTTCATCATTTTCTTTAAATCTTCCACAACTGATAATCATCGGCCACTTGAGCCAATGATCAATTCATAATTAGACAAGTGGAAAATTGAATAAAGGAATACCGATTTTTGGATAACATTTTGATAAAACTCTATATACCTTCATCCTTTATAAGCTGACTATAACATATGAAAAAATAAAATGAGGTATTAAAAATATAAGTGGAAAAAATTATACCCCAAAATTTTAAAAATGTAAGATGTTATAGTTAAGATATTTTTGACACAAAAAATCGAGCTGCTTGAAGATTTGAAATATTCCATCATCCAACTTGAATTGGAAAATAACCCATTAATTGAGTGCCAAAATGTGGTTAGTAACTGGAAAATATTTTTTTTAGGCACTTAAATACTTGTTCTAGATAATTAGATGTAATACCTTCACCTCATAATGAATTGGAAACTAATCATAGATCATTGTAGAAATCAAAGATTTGGACATTGATCATTTTTAAGATAAGAAGAAAGTTAAGTTCATCATGTCTTCCTTCTTCCTTGGTGTAAATGTAGGCTGGTGACAAGAATAGTTATTAAAAACCCATAAAATGATCAATCCACACATAATTAACGAATCTAAATTTTGTGATATATGAAGATGAAAATAGTATGTAGTTGTGGACTAATGATATTTGTGAAACCGATTTTGAATTTAATAATACTTTTACCTATTATGCATTATTTAAATTTATAAGTACTCAATCCAACACCTTATCCAATACTTCATCCAACACTCCATCCATCACTCCATCCAGTACTCCATCCAGTATTCCATCTGATACCTCTGCTGCTAAGATGTTGAAATATCCCCATATTTTTAGAAGATTGTTTCTATTTCCATTAGTAAGATACCAAGGATAAAATACATAGATCCAAGTTGTCTTTATGTTCTGGTCACAAACAGAAAGGTAATTTATCAACAAACTAAAATCACAATAAAATTTAAAAGAAATCCAACACTTATCAATACAATTCAAATGCATATTTACTTCCTTTGTTTATACAGAAAATGGATTAACATGTTTTTCTTGAACAAGAATTCCACCTACTGAAATTCATAAAATACGAGTCAAATTGGTTTATCTTTACACAAGAATATGCAAGTGATAAAGATAAGGTTCCATGTCATGTTCATTTAATCATTAGTCATATGAACACTCCGGAGGCAGAATCCTCCTATATGGTAAGGATTCGAAAGTAGAGAGTCAAATTACCTTAAGGATATTATCCAAAGGTTGTTTAATAAATATTACTAAATTTAATTTTATCCTAAGACATATTTTAGCTCTTACAAGAGTACATTGTTCATACAAGAAAGTATAAATGAAACATGATAATAGATACTAATGTTAGAACCCACGACTAGCGAGCCTATGCAGAGCTCCCGTGGGGTAACTATAATATCCAAGAAATTTCTTCCTTGGGCAGTATACCCCATTGCCAACAGGCCTGTTCATTACCTTGATGGATTTTCCTAGTCATACCACAGGCTGGTACCTGCTGCTAGCAGACCTGTTCAAGATCTCGAGAGGTTAACCTTTTTATATCTTTTTTATTTCATAGGATCTTGTCCCAAATTCACCTTAAAGATAAAATTTATAAATTGCTTACATAGAAGTGAAATGGGGGAGCTTCTCTAAGAACCCTTTTAGGAGCAGAATGGTATTGGGTTGGAATATTTTTCTAGAACAATGCTTGTAAAATTTTGGTTGCATGAACAATTAACTCTCGCAATTATGATAAATCAATTGAAAGGCTATAGTAATATGTATTAGGGCCAACAGATAATAACCAAAAGATTCTTTAATCTCAACAGTCATCTTCCTATAATCTTATTGTGGTGTCTTTAGAAAAATAATTCAATATCCTTATAAGTTACTACTTGTAAAAGTACTTGCTTGTTCAAGTGTAAAACCAAGTCAAATAAAACTAGTATACTTATGGTCTCATAAGTTAAACAACTTGAATCAAGACTAGATGGTAGAAACTCTGTATAAATAAGGGAATACAAATATGAAACAACCGTTATCTACATATATGATAAAATCATTTCCTTATGACAAAAAATTAATAACCCAATATATCTAATAAGTATATTTGGAAAAGTTTCATTTCTTTTCATAAAATATCAAAAAGGAATAACATAACTTCCCTTTTTTCAGTATTCCAAGTTGTTCTTGTAAATAGAAAATACCACTCCAAATCAAATTGGCCAGTCAAAACATGTGTGAACTCCTGCTTGGAAATAGGTTTATAATATACCTTCAGTCAGTGTCCATTTACCACAAAGGTTACCTGTTCATCATCAATTGTTCTTATTTTTACAAAACCGTCATTAAAAACAACCGTAATTTCATATTACCTCATGGTATTTTTCCTTTTTATAGGTTATGATCTGTCGTTATAATAGATTTTCTGAAAGTTAGTATTCGAAAGAAGGTATACATTATGTTAAAAGATATTAATCATTTTATTGAAAAAGGAAAACAACGAAGTTGCATTAATTTCTAAATTAAACATGTAACTTTTTATTTATATATGTATTTCCCTATTCTACCTAAGAAGAAAAAAAACATTTCTATTCAAGTAGATGAACTCTTCGAATGTAACCAAGTGCAAATAAAGATTAAAAATATATCTTTATCCACATATGAAAAATTTGTTGCAGTGATTACCTAGGTATGGAGAACCAACCGACTTACTTGCTTCTACAACAGAAGGTGTTGAAGGAAGGAACGATATTGTGGCTGGGTTACCTTTTGGAACCAGATTTTGATGTAGTCTTGATACTTACCTCCATTCATCATGTTGTACAGACATGTGTATCCCATATTATTGATTTCTTTAATTCATGTCGAATATGTTTTCAGGGATGTCGAGAACTCCTCAGTTTCAGACTGCTCTCCATCAGAAGTAGTCCCCAAGTTGTCATTTTTTTCTGCAATTTGGTAAGGAATATATTTTTTGGCTCTTGGGACTTTAGTTAATTTGTTGTGTTCGGAGAGGTATATAAATTGTTAAATGCTGTCAGAATTTGTTCTACCTGATAAGAAGAACTTCCAACCGCTCCTAGGATTTGAGAAAGTTGTCCCAAATTGATGGTCGCCTCTGAATCCATTTTCTTGGTTGTTTTGTTCCTGTCTCGCACAAGGATTAGTGTCTGGGGTTCTTACTGCACCCTATTTTTAAATGAATTTTTAAATTATTCCAATCAAAACTACCTACCACTAAAAACATATTTGCATAAATTAAACACACCGTTCTTGCATGAAATTAATAAAACACTGCTGCATGGAATTGAATTGCAGAAAATAAACACACCCAAACTTGCAGAAATAACACTTTCATAGAATTTTAAATTGTAGGAAAATAAACTAACTAAACTTGCAGAAAGAAAAACACACATTTGCAGAAAAATAAATCAAACATGTGAAACAAAAAGTAAACACGCTTGTGAGAAAGGAACAACAAGGATTTGGGGAAACCCACTAAAGTGGATCATGCATCAAGATGTTACCACACATAAATAACGTAGTGAATTCATATTTGCATATTATTATTTTCTCCTCCCCCTTGTTGTGCAATGTAAAGGAAACCTATCTACCCCTATCTACCTATACTTCAACCCTTTAGCACCTCCTTGACAACGACACCAAAAATGTCAGCAAAACTATACACACTAATAAATGAACATTAAATTATCAATTGGGGAGTCATAGAATTAGAGGTGAAAGAACTGTACGTGCAGAGTCAAAGCCTAAACTAGCCTAATCTATCCTAACTTAACTAGACCTAATGCCAAAGAAAGTCACAAACTACAAGGCTATTCATTTACTCAGCAATAGGAAATAAAAAATGTCTAAATCTAATATACAGAAACAATCATTCACTAAACCAATTTATTACCATACTACTTTAAATCAATCAATGTATGCAATCAGAGGTCAAAAGAAAAGAATTAAATGTTTACAAAGCCAATCAAAGGAATATCAAACAACTTCAAAAGACTCTCAACCCTTAATGTATTTTAGAAATCCTAAATTTAAAATAACAAGACTACTTCTGATTTTAATTCAAGCAAACAAAACTACTTCTAATCTTGTCTCCCTGATGTAAAAATATCTATCGTTATTCAAGCCTTTCAAACCAAATGGTCACAACACATTCGTACAATGAATCAATCTAATGTGCATAAGAGTTTCAAATCTTATGACAAACTATATGAAAAAATAAAGAAATATTGTTTAGATCTAATTATAAAAGAAATTGACTCTTTATTATCTTCAAACTTAAATAAAATAGACCACTAAACTTCAATCAACTATAAAAGAAAATATCTTTTTTAACAGAGCTATTTCCAGAATTTCTCTACTTGTCCAATTTTTTTTTAAAATCCTCACTTAAAGATTCACTCAATAGCTTCAAATGTGAACAAACTACGATTTTCTCAAGATTTGAAGTTTCCTTACTAAACAAAGCAAACCAACACAATACTTATTCCACTATCAAATTCTATAAAATTATCTAATCACTAAGTACTCTGGATTTAAAATCGCTTTAATGCTAGATCCAAGACATAATACAAGTTGCAGGATTATCTCACAACAAAAACTAGCTGCTATCTATTTTCAAATTGAACTCAGGAAAATAAATCCTAATTCATACAATTTTTTTGACAAAATATAAATTTTCAATTCTCTTCCAAATGTCCAGTAGATTGTAAAATAGTCAAATCTATTGCAAATACTCTATCTTCTACGGAAAAAAAAAAATACTAAACTATTTAAAATAAAAAAGCAAGCAAGATCCACAGAAAGGATAAGTTCGATGAATAAATCAATGCGTCAATAAGAAAATCAAGTCAAGATGTAACACACTATTCTATTCATTCTGTAATCTTCACATAGAAAAGAAACTAGATTAAAGTTGCGTATTCAAACTGAAACAAAACGCATTCAGAGTAAATAATGTTAAAAACAAATAGTATGGCAAGAGTTTAAATGGAAATATGAACAAAACACACTTACTAATCAAAATGTAAGAGCACACACAGAGGTTGAAGGTGGGCCCTCCCTTCAAACGATGTCAACCAGATTTTTTAAAACTTAAGGAAAATGCAAAGTTTGATTAATGGTTTAAAAAGTAGTTCACAGTATATCCCCTCCTTCAGCCCGAAGATGCCATTTTTATACATGGATTCAATGAAGGAATGTATAATATTAGTCCCCCAATTCAAGAATCAGTTCAACAAGTTATTAATTTTACAAAATTGGTCGTAGCCCTAATTCTGGAAAAATCATGTATGTTCGGGAACGCTTTTGTCCACATATGATAAGAAATTCCATAAAATTCCTGCAATTAGGAGTAAATGACGATATTTTTGAAGTGGGTTTCGAACGATTTCACTAGATTCGACATAGATTGCTCAAAAAATGAATCCTGAAAAAATGAGGAGAGTTCCAGATTGAGCGTCAGATTGTGTACTAGATCACTAAAAGAAATATGCAATATAATAAAAAAGCTAAACACCAAATAATTTATTAGTAGATATAATGTTTTACACTTATATTTAAAAATGAACAAATAAAATGAAATAATCACAAGATTATGCATTGTTGTGAATTTTCATTGAACAACCTTTAAAACCATGCAAATGATGCCTAAGTAACGACACGTAGGACAAAATTCATGTAAAATACTTAAATTATGGATTTGATGTATAGATAAAACATGGAAAAATAGAGGGCCATCAAACAACTGGATAGAAGCAAATGTAGAGCAAATGAAATCCCATATGAAGAATGCATATGTGATGAAAATAATAACAAAGAATTTTGGGTTCGTAGAGAGAATAACAATGCTTGTGAAACCTGGTATAAGGTCATATATACAAGTTCCAATTTTTTTTGGGTTGTGATTGGGATTTGAATGGCAATGTTTGTAAACATGTAATAAAGTTTGGCATGGTGGTTGGAAAAAGTGTTTTTGGTGAGCATGTATCACCAAATGTTTCTAGTGTTATCATTGAGAGGCCTATATTTCTAGTTGATTTAAATGAACCAATTGTTTTAAGCCCAGAAATCCAAGCAGAGCTTCATCCAATCTTTGAATCTTCTGATGGTAATTTATCATATCATGTTGATTTTCCAACTACGGGACAAGATAATGCCATGTCTGAGGCTGATGAAATGAGATTTCATATGTCATCAACTCATCAAACACTTAGGTGTTTGTTAAATATAACACCTACAAGTTTGGACCATGCACATAGACTTAACACCCTAGTGTCAAGTGTAGTTGAAGAGTGGAATAAAATATTTGATTGTACTATAACTCCATCTAAGATCACTAAGCAAAGACATCATAGATTTTTGAGTCCGCTTAGTAAAAAAAGATCACATGGTCAACCACTGCATTCTAAAAAAGATGCAATATAATTTCAAAGGGTTGGACGAGTTCGCAGAAAAAGGAAAAGCATGGATGAGAAAATGGATATTTCTTCTCGAAAACAAAGAAATGTCGAGCATAGATCAGATATAGTGCAATTCTCTATTCCATATGATAGAGGTATTTCAATATAACTTTAAATTTTAATTCATTTGAAATAAGGTACATGACTGAACCCAATCCCTAAATATAATTATTTTGGTGATTATTGCTACAGTTGAGGGATCCACTCTTCTACTTATTCAAAGTTGTCAGCTTCTATTATTTAATGACAATGTTGTCGAGGGTAGCTCATTATTGGTTGTCAATTGAACACCATAATTAATTGTGAACAATACATTCAACCCACTACCATAGAGAAACAACACCAGAATTAGTAGCTCATTGTTGGTTGATACAACGCCAACAAATGTAGAAGTAAATGGTACATTCAAGCTACGAGAACAGAGACTGTCATCAAATATAGCTATTGCAAATAAAATTTTGGTACCAAAATTATCAAATACAAGTCCAACAATGCCATTAATTCCATACTTGAACATATTACATGATTTGTTCGAAGGTCAACATCTTTGAAAAAAGATAAATACTTGTAAAATATTTATAGGTTCAACACAATTTTTCTATCAATTATGTATATGTTTCAAAAGACTATAACATACAGAATTCGACACTTCTTAATTAACTTCTTCATGAAATTTGACAAGGCTTCATTATGTCCTAAACACGATTTATTTTCGCAATATCTTGATATTTCCCAAATGTATGGTTCCGTAGTGTAGTAGTGCATGTTCTTTTCTTATTGTGAGATCAATTATATTTTTTTATTATATAATGATTTAGTACATGTGAATTTTAGATTTGATGTTTTCTTTTGACTCCTCTATATGAAGTGGGGCTAAGCTTATAATACATGTGTGAGGCTCATGACAGAAAGATTTATAGTAATGAAACATGATATATTCAATAAAATGTGTTGATGATTGATGTTCATCATATTTACCTAGGATATTTTGAAAGGATTTTTTTTTAGTTTTGTTTTTAATACATACTATTCCTTTTCTACTTAATCCAACTAATTATCTACCAATTGTTTGAACTAACATTGATTCCCACTAGTTTTATTTATGTATTTATGTTATGAAAGAAGTGCCATTTTATTTGTTATTGAAAATATTCATTGTATTCACTTTGAAATTTTTAATTTCTATTTATAAAAACAAGGCTAGATATGATATTATTTTTCATGTGAATAGGTTAAACACAATCAAATGTGTTAGAGTCACATCTTGAGCATTATCTTGCACATTTTTCATGTGAATAGGTTAAACACAATCAAATGTGCTATATTTTCATTACTTATTTCTGAAAATGAGAATATTTCTCATATATAGTAAAGTAAAATAAAAAACATTGTTTTCCTCTACAGTAATGGATAATGCAAATGCTTCAAAAATTTTCTTTGTTCTCAATGATATAAGGTAGAAAGAAGACTTCCTTTCCTACTTCAAAAATAAGCTCAACAAAGAAAATGGTGTTCAGTGTCACTTATTTGACGATATCCTTGAATTTTTATTAAAGATTAAGGAAATAGTTGACGATTTCCTACATGTTTGTCAAAGAGAGGTTGTTCGAAAGCTTCAGAGAGAATGGTTACAATGACAAAGGGATGCAGGATTTAAAGTAACTGTATGGTGTTGCATGTTCCATACATCTCGATACAAATTTAAAGATCGAGAGAAATTAAGAATATATAGGTATGTGTAAATTTATTTTGGATATTTTATTTAATAATTGATTTAGCCATACTCTATTCATTATAATATGTATTTTCATGAGCGAGTTTTTATACTACATTGTTTTCTTCATGCATAGTCGCTAAAAATAAACGTTCTAAATTTCATTGGGATTTCGATGAGATTTTCCAATATGAACAATTTATTCTCAATATACATCGTAAAGTCTATATGTTGATTGCATCAACATATTCAATATTTTCAACTATACACTTCATTTTTTTCTAGGATGAGGGCATCACTCCTTCAAATTGAACATATTTGTCAAGACCTTGGGGTTGATGTAAATTGGTTTTGCGCATGCCATTGATGTGTTGGTTGATGTGACAATCGATTTTGATTTCTCATACTTGAAATATGAAGATGATCTAGCATATAATTATTTCTCAAATGTTTGGTGTATATAAATTTTGGTACAATTTGAAGTAAATATGTTATAGAGTCATGATGCTATATTTGTCTATTTTCAAATAATAACAAATTTATAATTAAAAAAATTAGTATATCTTACAAGATAAGTTTTTTTTCCTTAGTGTTATTGTTACTATGTTCTATTTGAAATTATGTATATAATTTTGAAAATGAATACTCATTATCTATATTCCACAATGCATTTCAATTTGTATGTAACCTATCAATATACCTAAACGACAAGAAGAAATGACAAGAGGGCATCAATACCATTTCCACAAAGAATCCAATGGATAATTTAAGTAACAATTTCATGTAATCATAGTCACATGACAATTTCATGTAATCATAGTCACATACATAAGTACTCAGGGATTTAAAAGTAAGTGCTCATTATTTATTTAAGATACCAATATAGTTAGAAGAATCTCATAAAAAATAATGACAATTGCATATCAGTTACAATGCAATATGGATTCCAATGGTAAGTACAATGACATATAATGGTTTCATTTGATCCTTATAATGTTATGAATAAAATAATAATTAAGCATAAGAGACACATGATCTAATAATTTCAGGTCAGGTTCGTTGGGCCTGTGGAAATCATCAGTCTCCTTTTGACTTCTTCGACAGGGTAGCTGCAAACAATAGGGGAGGTATGGGATTTACTTTGGCCATCAACCAATCTCATACTTTTTGCTTCAAAATGGGCTATGGGCCCAATACAAATACCAGGGTTGAGCATCTAGCTCTTTGGGACTTGCTTGTTTCTACTACTCACATGGGACTTCCTTCCCTCTTAGTTTGAGGCTATTCTTTTGTTATCATCAATTGATCAAAATCAAAGGCCTCTCTTTCAGCATTGAATCTCGATTATTGGTCTGATAGTATCATAATCATCAAACAAGCCTTTCTCCTCCTTGACTGTAGGATTTTCTACAAAGAGCACAATGGGAGTGAAAACCGCTTATCCAAGGAAGCATTGAATATGAAGGCTGTCCTTCTCTCCTTCTCAGAACTTCTATAAGGATAAGTTAGTATGGAAGGCATGTTTCAACTCTTTCAATAGATTTTCTTGTGGCATACAATTTCAATTTTGTTTTTGAGTATGGGTCCCTCTAGCCTCTTTTCATGTCTTAGATGGAGATATAGTCTTGTTTTGATCCCCTTGGGGTGTGTTGTCTCCACCCTTGATGCCTCTTGGATAAGATTTTTTGTCTCCTCTTGTTCCCGCTTTCAGATTTGTACATACAGTCTATGTGGGATTCTTGTGATAGGTCCCTCCGTGTGGCATTGTATTTGATTATTCTCTCATGCTTTGTATAGTTTGACTTTTTCAAGTTGATGTACAAGTTACCTTTGATTCTCATGAATAACAAGGAACAACCATTTTTCTTCTGAAAAAAAAATGTCACGCCTAAATAAAGTGAAACAATGAATTAAGAAGAATAATTTTCAAGAGTAACCTCATAACCAAATAAAAAACACAAAATGAAAATTCAATTTTATAATATACCCATCACTAAGACATAATTATCAATGAACACATCAATTTGATTTTTACCCTAAGAGGCTATTAGTCTTTTATATCGAGTATGCATCTCTCATTTTAAACATTTAAAATTACAGACATCCAACTTGGACAAATATGCATGATATTTTTCCAATAAGTTAATTGTTGAAACCATACCTAAAATAAGTGGATTAGAATTAAAGTGAGCATAAATTAATTGTTTAAACATACCTAAAATATTTATTGAACAATATAAAAATCATCCATGAATGAACAATGAGATAAATTGATGAAAATATATACATACATTTGTTAAATTAGATATCAATTTATTATTCATGTCGCCATTCTTAAATAATTAAATATCGATTTTTATTTATTCAATCATTTTTATTTACAAATATTAAATGTATATATAAATTTATAAAGCCAAAATATCCAATTGATCATGATTACCTTTTCGATTTTTTAAACAAATTTATTAATGCAGCATTTATATTTAATGTGTTTTATTATTATTTAGAAGTATAAAGTAGATAATGACATGGATGATAGGGAAGATATCTATAAAAACAATACTACAAGTTTTAGAAGGACATTTATTATTGTTTAGAAACATAAAGTAGATAATGACATGGATGATAGGGAAGATATCTTTAAAAACAATACTACAAGTTTTAGAAGGACATTGAAGCAATGAAGGATGATATTTTCTTTATGCATAGTATATTTCTCAAATGATACAAATATATGAAATTTGTTAATTACGTTACATAAAGTGATGAATTTACTTTAATGTTAACTTAAATTGTTCTCCTCTTTGAACATATGAATTTCTAAGAAGAAACATATGCTTTTAATCATTAAACTATCTCAAGATGCAAGTTTCGAAAAAATATATTACCTATAATAAATAATGATAACAATAATATATGTTAAAATATATACATAAATAATATATATATATATATATATATATATATATATATANAAATTTTGAATTTAATTTAAAAACTAAAATTATCTTTTATATATTTTTATTGTATAAATCCAACTTTATCATTGGTTCCTTTCCTATATTTAAATAACGCATCCATTTGTATTGATGAAGGTTTGTATCAACGACTCAACATTTATACATCAATGTATATACCGGTATATACACCAGTGTCTATACCAACACCAGTGTATATCCCGTACCAATGTATATATCAATATATACCAATGTATTTAGTTATACTCGTCTATACACTGGTGTATATATCAGTATACGACACCGATAACATTTACATTCTGGTATATATAATGATGTATATACCAGTCGGTGTATGTATCATAGTGATGTAACACTATGTACCGAAGTATCGACGTATATACACTAGTGTATATACCAACACTGATGTATATCCTGCACCAATGTATATACCAGTATATACATTGTTATATACACTAGTGTATTTACCAACACTAATGTATATCCTGCACTAATGTATATACTGGTATATACATCAGAGGATATACCAATGTATTTAGTTATACTGGTATATACATCGGTGTATATATCGGTACACTACATCGGTAACATTTACATTCTGGTATATACACCGGTGTATATACCAGTCGGTGTATGTATCATATTGATGTATACACCATTGTATATACCAGTATATACACCAATGTATATACCAACACCAATGTATATCCTGCACCAATGTAATACACTAGTGTATATACCATACGCCAGTGTATATACAAACACCGATGTATATCCTGCAACAGTGTATATATCAGTACATGTGTACTGGTATATACATTGGTGTATATGCCATACATCAGTGTATATATTGAAACCGGTGTATATCCCACACCAATGCATATACCAGTACATACACTGGTATATAAATTTGTGTATATACCATACATCAGTGTATATACCGGTATATACACCAGTGTCTATCCCGCACCAAAATATATACTGGTATATACATTAGAGTATATACCAATTTCTTTAGTTATACCGCTATATACACCGGTTTATATATCAGTACACTAAAACCGATACACTACACCGGTGTATATACCAATAACATTTACATTCTAGTATACACACATGTGTATATACCAGCCAGTGTATATATCATATCGATGTATCATTATGTACCAGTCTATTGATGTATATACCAGCATATACACTAGTGTATAAATGGACACCGATTTATATCCTACACCAATGTATATACCGGTATATACACCAATGTATATACCAAAACTAGTGTATATCCCGCACCAATGTATATACCGGTATATACATCACAGTATATACTTAGACTAGTATATGGGCGGTCACACGAAGTTGGTTCCACTTTTTAGTGCCACTTAGGAAATCAGAAACGCACTTCCGAAGTGCAAATCAAGAACGCATATGCGTTATTGATGGTACATTCGAAATAACCTGAGCCCAAACACAAGGCTAAGGTTCGTGAAAATTTATCGCATATGCGTGTTGTAATGTTAAATATCGCATATATCGCATATGCATTTTGTATTGTCTTGATTATGACTTATATGATACTAAATTTTATTTGTTAATAAGTATGGGAAAATTGTTTCTTCCTTAACAACCCTACTAAGAAAATAATGCCTTCGTATGAACTAAGTGTGTTGAGAGATCCTTTTTACTCTTAAAGGATTCCATGTGTACAAATTCCTAAATTTTACACAAGTATATTGTTTGAGAATGCGATACTTTGGGAAAAGGAATATAACATATTTTAACGAAAGGAAATCCCCTTCTCTTCACTAACACATAATTCGGTAATAATAATTTGAAAAAGAACACATATGAGAAAGAGATGTTGGTCATCATTAAAGCTATTAATTCTCAATGTTCATAAATGATTAAGTATTTTTTCTATATAAATATTTATGATCATTGTTTGAAGTGTTTCTTGTAGACATAATCATTCCTAGAGAAATAGAATGGGTTACTAAGATGCTTGGTATGATTATTGTATCATGTATAGAAAACGTAAAGAGAATGTAGTAGTAGATTTTTTTATATGAAAAAAAGAGGGAGATAGATTCCTGTACTATCCCATGATTATTGAATAAACTTCCTTTGTCAACTACATAATTTTTTTTATTTGGGAAACTACTTCTTCCACGCCGATTATTCTTTGGGCATGCAGTCACATTGTTCTAATAGTTTACCCACGATCGAAATGAGAAATGGAAAAATATGGTATGATTTCCCTTCACTTGAATTATTAACTTTGAGATACTAGTGAATGTGTGTGCTTTGGTCACACACATCGCTACTAGATATTCATGACAATATGGTCGATTGGATTGCAAATTCCACCTAAGAATTGAAAGGATGAATTGGAGTGTAAACTTCAACAAATGAATTGAGGACCAATGACATGCTCGTTCAATGCATCCAAAACATTCCAAAACAATATAATAAGTTTAAATAATCAATTTGGTTGCATAATACGTTGAAGCGCTAAGGAAAATTCTGCTATAATAAACGTAAATAATCAATTTGGTTACATAATACGTTGAAGAGCTAAGGAAAATTCTGCTAACCCATAATTCAAAAATTAGTTCTAGGATGTTAAATAAGTATGGGAAGAAACAATTTTCCCATACTTCTTAACAAATAAAATTTAGTATCACATTTAAGTCATAATCAAGACAATATTCATGGATTTTCAATTAGTATATCCTAAAAAAGTTCCCTTTTTAAATGGAATAGATTATGTACCATGGAGCATAAGAATAGAGGCATATATATGCAAGTTTTTGAGCTTGACATTTGGAGTGTAGTTGATAATGGATACACAAATCCAAAGAATCAACCAAAAGGTTCAATAACAAATAATCTACACAAAAACAATCCAAAGGAAATGAATGCAATTTTGAATGGCCTATTATATTGTGAGAAGAACAAAATGGGACAATGGAATTAAACTACATAGCTCTGGGAGAATATATACTATCTTTATTCAAAATAAACTCTCTCAATAAAATGAGGTACAACCCAAAACAAATGATGAAGCCATTGACAAAAAAAACAAAGTCTCCAAAGATAAAGAAGACTTTGAAAATGAAGAATAAGTATATCTAGAGGAAGAACTTATTAGTTCTCTATGTGAACTAAGGAAAGATGAAAGTGAAAACTAATCATTAATGGAGCAATTGAAAAAGTGCCAATTTCAAAAATAATACACTAAAATCAACACAAATGCCTTCAAAATCCCTAATTGAAATGAATACGCCATCATTCAATGGAAGCATAATCATCCAAGGTATGATAGAAGCAAGCACAAGAGGGATGCACTTCCCATGAGACAACATACACTTAGTTAAAAATTTCCTTACTTTTCAATATCACAAGTGCGATATATCGCACTTGCAATATTCAAAAGCAAAAAATAAAATAAAACAGAGGCCACAGGCCCCTCAAATCTCATTTTCAAAGCATCGGGACAGCGAAAAACCACAAGAGCGAAATAGCGCAAGTACAATTTGCATTTTACCTTTTCGAGGTCGAGGTCGAGGTCGAGTTTGAGGTGGATTGCTCCAATGGAAGGTAAATGCTAGTTCAAACCTTTTCATTTAGCCTTCCATTCTTTAATTTTTTTCATAATTTCATTGTTTTTATAATTATTTTGAACAAATTTAAAAAAATAATTCAATGTGAACAATCAAATAATGATTCTAAGTAAAATAACTTGCAATTTTTTGTTTAAATCTTAACAGACAACACAAATGAACAACAGAATGTGGAAAACCC